>PVIH01000897.1:0-152177 GCA_004025045.1 Sigmodon hispidus
ACAAGCCATCAACTCCAGACCTCTTCTGTCAGAGGTCCAAAGGGCCTCCCTCTTCTTCCTTTCTCCTGGTCTCTGCTCTGGTGTCACGAAGGCCATCTGGGGTACTAGCCTCATTTTGCTCTGCTTGGCTTCTTTGACTGTTTTGCAGACCTGATATAGTACGGTACATGTCCATTTACTTGTTGGCTACCTTGTCTGCTTGATGTTCTCCGGATGGGAGCAGGCTGCAGTTTGGCTGACCTCATCTCTCCAGCACCTGAAAGCAGCATCATCGCAGCATCACCTGCAAGAGGCTGTCACTGAAGTGTAGTGTGGAGTGGCCGGGCTGAGATGGCAGCTTCTACTCTGACTACTTTCCATCATAAATATGTATCGTCTGCCAGTCACATTTTGGGTAGTTCAGGCTCCTGTCCCTCGTCTAGAAATACAACTTCAACTCCCTTGTTTCTATGGGAACACAGAGCCTGAATCCCAAATAAGACTCTCAGAATTTTGGAGAACAGAGACATAGAAACGAGCAGCCCCAACCCCATGTCCTTGGTAGGGACAGTAGGTTATGAGCAGTCAACAATGCTTTCCCTCAGACCACCACATTCTTGTCTGACCCAAGACCTTGTGCTATTGTGATGCACAAGAAATACATATTTGGGGACTTGGGAGGTGATGGCTCCCACGTGAGGGCCAAAGTTTGATCTCCAGGTCTCATTTTTTACAAAGTAGGGGTATGGCAGCATATGCCTACAAGCCCAGCCTGGGGGGTGCACGGCAGTTAGATCCCTGGGGTTCTGTGATCTGCCTGCCCAACCTAATATACAGATTCAAGATCAAGTGAGAGACCTAGTCTCAAAATACAGGGCAGAGACAGTATGTACTGAGGAATGACACACGTGTGCATGTGTACATGTGCACACATGAACCTGCGTGTGAATATGTGCTCACATCATATCACATCACATCACATCGTATCACATCACATATTTGGCCTTCACCTCCATTCATAGAGCAGTACTCTTAACACTCCCTGGAATTTTCTAGGCATAAACATGAGAACAAGACAGAGCCAACTTAGTTCATGGCCTCCCTTTGGTTGAGGCTGATGCAGTAACATCAGACCTGGGGTTTTCAGCACCCCCTCCTCAAGGCTAGAGCCTGAACCCACATCACTAACCAGTGATGTAGTCAACTATGCCATGGTCACCTCCAAGATGACAGAAAGGAGGACACTGGGATAAGCTAAACAGAATCCTGGCTAAATTTTCACAGAAACTCCCCGAGAACAGTCATGCATGGACATGTGTATGTCCAAGTTCAATCCCTTGTGGACTTTGCCAAGGCCAGCTCATATCATAAATAATACAGCCGGGAATACTACAATGAGACATCCCACGACCCTGCTTATAACCCCACGAGGAGGAAAGTCTTTGGAAAAGACAATGATCTTAATCTTAAAACAAATATACATGTTACCAATGGCACAGAGTACCCTGAACCCTCAACAAGGAAAGATATTCCAAACCCCTGAGAAATAGCCCAGAATAGCCTGGAAGGCTGTATTCATTTTCCAGCGGATCACAGACTCTAGAAGCATGGTATCTCCCCAGCACCCAGTGACGTCGTCACTGGTCAGTGTCTAGGTCAAGCAGCTGCTGTAAAGCATGGTGAGTACAAGGCAGAAAATGGGTGTGTGGCTGTCTTGGGGGAGGGGGAAGGGCTGGAAATGGCACTTCAGTGTGGACAGGACCTCCTTTGGGGGTAGATGGTAGTAATGGCTGAGCAACATTCTGAATGTCCTTAATGCCACCAAATTTGTTTTTCAAATCTTTTTAAAAGGTTAAGATATTAGCTTTTGTGTCCTGCACATTTTCCCTAACTTATTAGCAATTATAAACTGAGCTGTATGCTCCCAGGAGGTCATGTGCCTGGCAAGGTTGTTCTTTCTCTACACTGGGATGGTAGAGGGGGGCGGAAATACAGAGTGACAAGCCCTGCCTGCCCATCAAGTTTGCACATTTTGAGATCTAGAATTTAGTCAGCACTTTCCATTCCCAAAGAATTGAAAGTGACCGTACTGCATTGCCTTTCTAGAACCTTCTACATAGATGAGTCTCTGCACTATTCCCACTTTTTGCTCTAAAGGAAGCAGGCCTCATGGACAGGCAACTGGACCCACATCAGATGCAATACAAGAGGAATGTAGGCGCGCGCGCGCGCGCGCGCGCACACACACACACACACACACACACACACACACACACACACACACACTATGGTCACGGTCACTGGCCCTGTGCAGCCTCCATGGTGGAGTCAGGGGCTCTCTTTACCTGGAATGGTGTCTGGCTGTTGTAGTTTTTCAATTCCTTGTTTCCACCCCGAAACAGCAGCACTCTGGCACAGCTGTCCTGCAAATGGAAAAGTGGAAGTCCACTTGTGAGCTGGTGGCATAGACTTTCTCCGGAGACATTGCTGCCAAGTTCAGGTTCACAGGAAGCCTGGTGTGGTGCTTCCAGGGATAGCAAAGACAGGCTAGGGCCATGTGGGGGAAGTCAGCAAAGCCATGCCACGTGAGCATGAGAACCTGAGTTTGAGCCCCGGAGCCCCAGTAAAAATGCCAGGCCCTGGGACTGGAGAGATGACTCAGTGGCTAAGAGTGGGTACTGCTCTTGCAGACGACCCCAGACTGGTTCCCAGAACCTACATGGTTGCCTACAAATACCTACAGTTCCTGGGCAACCCCTCCCTGGCTTTTGCAGTGCTTTCAAAGGTGCCTAAATTCTCACAGACATTCCTACAAAATGAAAGAAAGAAATTCTCCCCTGGTCCTGTAATCCATGCCAGGGAACGCATGACGAAGCACAGAAAACCTTTCACTCACCACAGAGTCTGTTTCCAGAGCCCATATAAACTAACCCCAGAAGAAGGATATGACCCATCCTTTGATGATGGCCAGGCTGCCAAGACAGAATTCATTCTTACACAGCAGCTCTGGATTGAGTGAAAACCTGACATTCCAGGTGGGCAGGTCAATGGTCTGGCTAAGGGAACATCTCTAGGAAGGAGGAGACACCCTTAGGAAGGAGAGATCACCCCTAAGAAGGTAAGAACACTTCAAGCCATGTTAAAGAGAAGGAAGGGATAATTATCCCTTTAATGAGATACTGTACTCTTCCTTCCCAGAATTCCCTCTGTCTTAGCAGAGTCGCTAGGATCCTCCATGTGGTTCTGGTGAGTCTGCTCTCCTTTCTGATTCGGGCCTCAAAAGACATGGCTTTCCCCTTTCCAGCATCCTCCTTTTGGATGCTGGCCAGAGCTGAGTGTACTTTCTTTTGATATGCCAGGCTTTCTTACTCTTTCTCAAGCCCGTTCCCCACCATGCAGCTGCTCGTCCCCCATGTCCGACCTCCATGCCTGGCTCTTCCCATCTCTCCATGCGCCTCGGGCAGCTGCTGAGATTCACAGCTTGTCTGCCCTGGGGATTTTCTTCAAAACTCTAATCGAAGCTCCTATGTTATATTCTTTTATTAATGAAGCTAAGAACCCCAAGAGGGGGCCCTGATTTCTCTGATATGGGGCAACCCTGGCAAGACTCCTCCAAATTCTTAGTTAATAATTCCAGTCAGTCAGCTATTACAGAAATGAAGGGCCCGGGGTTCCTGTGGTTTACTAACAGTGCTACCTCAATGTGTGTGTGTGTGTGTGTGTGTGTGTGTGTGTGTGTGTGTGTGTGTGTGTGTACATGCTCACGTGTGCGCACAGTGTGTTCTATGCCTCATTGCTCCACCTCACTCACCTGGCACAGCAATTTACTAGGGAACCAAGAGGTCCACGTCATAAGAAGGAAGTAGAAGCATGTGTGGATGCCTTTGCTTGAATTGGATAAGAAGAATGGGAATGAAGGGTTAGGTAAGAAAACAGGGCAATCTAGAGGGTGAGGAAGGCAGCCCTTAGGCACTGATGCAGAGCTTATCCAATCCCATGCTCTCTCTTGGATGGCTTGAGTCTTATCTGGCAGGTTTCCATCGTTAAAAAAAAAATCAATGAAGTATGAATACATAATTTGAGTTCATCTTCTAAGGGCCATTTCACTGCCAGTTTTTCTCTTCATGCAAATTTTGAAAGACAGTTAAAAAAATATGTGATTTCCCAGAGGGGAGGCTTCCTGAGGCCACCCTGCACTTAGGCCTGTGCCCTGTGCCTTGGGCTCCATGAGCTGTGGCCCCCACTGTCCTGTTACAGGACAGACTGAAAATCACAGTCATCCATGCATGTGGGGAGTGAGTGGACAAGTCAATGGCCATGCCAGTGTCTGGAGACACAGAATCGAAGCAGAGGGTCACAGGTCATGGGAGCTTGAGACATGAAAAGTGTGTGTGGGGGATGAGAAGCAGCCAGCTGAGGGAGAGCTTTTCTGAAGATCTTTGTGTGGCCTTTGAAGGAGGACAGGGCATATCTGATGAAGATGAGGCAGGTGGTCAATAGGCTAAGCCCCGGTGTGTGTGACAAGAGAAGCTGTGGCCACAAATGGCAGGATCCCCACAGACAGACAGACAAATGTAAAGACATTGCAGAAGCAGTGAGGTGTGGGGGAATCATGGATCACACTGTGGAGCAGGTCTCAGGATTTGCAGTAGGAGCCCCTTTACAGTAACAGGTGTGCTTGCACAGTGAATACTGTGGTCCTGGGAGGGGTGAGTGATGGAGGAGGTGGGGATGAATCAATAGAGGACAGACCTGGACAAGCAGGATGGGTGCTACCTGGAGTTTAGCCTCAAGCTCTAGAGAAAAGGACATCAGTTTCAAAGCAGGGAGGTCCACAGGGACTGGGGATCCAAAAGACACCAGGTGGAGACATGACTGTGAGACACTGGGGGACACTGACAGAGAGTAGTCTACATTCTAGAAGGCACCAAAGTCTGTGTGAGCAGGCAAAACTAATGTTACTAATGAACAGAATCTGGGTACCAGAAGTACGAGGCACAGATGCCAAGAAGTACCACTGGGATGGAGAGCTGGAAATGCTACATGGATGAGGCCTGTCTGGAAGGTATGATAAAGGTTTGATGGACCATGTCAGGGAGGCATATGACCATCAAAGTAGATTTTACAGACATAAGTAAGGTATGAGCTGGGGCATGTGCAACCAGGGAGCTTGGAAGTGGTGTATTTCTATTATCCTTGGCATATAGTGGAGAAAGATAAAACCAGATTTGCAGTCCATATTTGTTCAGAAGGGCCAGCACTGCTACCAAGACCAACCTAGGACTTCATGTCCTGGCATGGCTACCTGAGGCACCATCACAAACATGTCATAGACATAAGTTATTCATTATTCAGACATGAGGCAGAACCTCACTTTCAGGTTAAGCTATCCTTGAATATGAGCCTGTAAAGGCAGCCAAGTATCAAACATGCACTCACTCAGGAAAAGGCTTGCATATGAAGGACTAAGGTAGAAGCATCACCAAGGTGATTCTGCAACCTTCAATAATGTACCCCACAAAAGGACCAGCTAGTTGAGACTACCTACTTCATGTTCTCCAGGGCACCCAGCTTTAACTTAACCTTTACCCCCTGAGCTCCATAGATCCCCTAAAGGTTGGGGGAGTGGAATGGAAGCCTGACTTCACCACTTCCTAACCTGTATCTGCTGACCAGTATGAAGAAAACACCAGTCAATGGTACTTACAAGGCTCTCAAAGGAAAGACTGTATGGATGCCATCTGTCCTAGTTAGCTTTAACTATGAACTTGACACAACATGGAGTCATCTGAGAAGGGCATCTTAGTTGACAGATTGCCAAGATCAGATGGGTTTGTGGGAATGTCTGTATGTAACTGTCTTATTGTTAACTAATATAGGAGGGATAAGCCCACTATGGACAGCATCATTCCCTAGGTGAGTGGTCCTGGGCTATATGAGCCTGAGTGAACCAGCAAGCAACATTCCTCCACAGTTTCTACTTTAAGTTCCTGCCCTGACTTCCTCAGTGATGAACTATGACCTGGAAGTGTAAGCCAAATAAACCCACTCCTCTCCAAGTTGCTTTTGGTCAAAGTTGCTTCATTACATCACCAGACAACAGTCCATTCTGAGAGACCCACAGCCATAATGCCTATAGGCAGGATAGCTCTCAAATGGCCCCAGGGAAGTAGCCACGGAGTCCTATGAGGAATCAGCAAGGCACAGAGGTACACACTGAAAATAGTTCCCTCCACACACATACAAAAGGCATACTACCAAGAGGCAGAGTGCATGTTTGTGTGAATATGTGCATGCAATTATATGTATATGTGTGTGCATGTGTGTATGTGTGTGTGCTTTTGTGTGTTTCTATGTGTATGTGTGTGTGCTCGTGGGGGGTATATGTTTGTGTACATGTGTGTGTGTTTATCTTCTAGACAAACTAGGCTGCTCTAGTAACCTTTGATATTTAAGCTTCCTCTGATCCCTCATTATCCAGGGTGTTGTTTTTTCCCTCTGGAGCTCTTGGGAAACCAGCATGAGGTGAGAGAGACCAAAGATTAGAATCAATTTACTGCTTACAATCAAAGCCCTAATTAGTTGATTGCATGAGAGGAAAGAGAATATTCTGATCACAGTGTGTTTTATTAAAAGTATCCTGATGAAATTGATAAAGCATGCATAGCATTCTACACACCTGGGGTTTCCAGATCTAAGGAGTGGCTCATTAAGGACAATCATATCAGCAGTAGCACCACCACCACCATCATCATCACCAACTTTAATATCACCACCATTACTACCACTGTTATTACCCTATCACAATGAAGGCATTACCTCCATTGTCATCACTAACTTTACCACCATCATCATCACCACCACCGTCATCCTCATCTGCCCTATCGCGTTATCATCACCACCTTCATGAACCATAAGTATCATCACAGCCATGACAATCATCATCACCAACTTCATTATCATTCTCACTATCTTCACCATAATAGCATCTTCATCACCATCACCACCATCACCTCATTATCACCAGCATCACCTCAGGCAGCCAGTATCCAGCTTAGTCGCCTTGGAAGAATTTGTCTTATGATTCATAGAACAGGCATACCATCTGAGGTTGGATGCTAGCAGGCTGCTCTTGGGAGGGGACAACTCTTCCAATTCTTGCTCAGGCTCACTGGCCTGTAGGATGGGGTTACCCAGCCCTGGGGAGGGGGCAAATCTATAAGTGAGGTTGGAGAGAAAGAGAGAGTATAGCCCTCTACTGCATAGTGTGGCCAACAGTTTGTGGGCCAGATCACCCCTACTTACTGAACAAATAGCTTTCTTGCAGCATGGCCACCGACCCTAACTTGAGGCTGCCAACTGATGTATTGTGGCTGCTGAGCTGACATGTGGTCAAAGGATCCAGGCAGTGACCAAAGCAAAAAGTGATAACCAATGGACCCTGGAAAGCCAGCTACCTCTATTCTGACCAACAGTATATTGGGAGAAGGTTCTCCTGGGAAGCCTGGCTATCTGGGGACCCTCCTAGGGATGAAGGCAGCTCCAAGTTATGTGGAGTGAACCTCAGCAGGACCAGTCTTCTATACAGTTGAGGACACAGGCTGACTAATAAAATCCTGTAGCTTCTCTTCCAAAGACCATCATGCCCACAATTACTTTAAGTGACAAAAACTGTGATTTCCTATTTTTTTGTGGTTAAAATATGCTTGAAATATACTGAGTGAAATTAAGCCATGTTTTCCCATTGCAGGCAATCATTACAAAGCAGATGTTAGTGCAGATGTTTTCCCAGACCCAGCCAAGCTTCATGACATGTTTTCTAAGGCAGCTGAGTATTCCCACACTTAACAGGGGTTCCCCCAGCCAAGCTCTGCTGTAGACCTGAGGGCCCGCTGTCACTGTGGATACTCTCTGCAGGTAAGCCAGGACCACTGCAAAACACTCCAGCTGAATACCAATGTCATCTTCCTACTCATGACAGCGGTTTGCACAGCAAGACACCCACAAAGTCTACACAGTCTTGACTGGGTGGGAACCATATGAATACGGTCTTGAGGAGTCTGCAGTTTTCAAGGGTGAAGGGTTCAGGAAAGTTACTGGCTGGAAGTAGAATGAACTTGGGACCAGCCATTAGGAGCTGAGAACAAACTTGGGTGTGGGCTTAGGTTTGAGCTGTCACCCAGAGTCACTGTCAGCAGCAGGATGGGAGTATGGCTTTGAGACTGGAAGAGAAGTCAGCATTCACTGGGGGCTAGGCCCCAGGCTTGTTCAGCAGAGATCCTGCCAATCTCCAAGAGGGAGAGTCTTTCCCAGTTCCTCTGCTGGGCTGCCTGGGTCATGTCAATGGGTCACCAGCCCCAGGCTTTAGGTTTTGTGAAGTCAGAGAAAGAAGAAAGTAGGGATCTATAGTGGGTTGTCCTATGTCAACCTGATCTTGAGCACCAAGGTCATTGGTATTCTCTCTGCTTGCTGAAGCTGACCCTGCAGTCCATCCACATCCTTTGAACAATACTATCCTCAGCCCGCCCATGGGACACAAGCCTCTTATTTCTCCTCTGCATCTAGCTCAGGGTACTCATGGTCCAAGATCCAAGTTCCAGGCACTAATGTGTCTCTCTACATGGTCCAGAGGCAAGGATCATGTCCTCCAGTCTCTGGGGCTTCCAGAACATACCACCAGGGTCTGACACAGGATCTTGGGGGAGGGGTGCAGCACATCAGTGTGTTGCTTACCTTGAGTTCTGCTTATAAGTTTGTTCCCATGGAGGCCAGAAGAAAGCTGAAGCCAGAGCCTGAGTCTGCATACCTGGGTTCATGGCAGTACAAACCATGACAGCCAAAGGTGGAACAACCCACATGTTCACCCATAGGAGAGGGGGTGAGCAAAGGTGCCCATCCCTCAGTGGCATGGGAACAAGTTTCACAAGGAAAACCCTCTGACGCTCCCTACTACAGGCTGGACCATGAAAACATGATGCTGAGTAGAAGAAGCTGGACGTGGATGGCCAGCTCCTGCAGGATCCTAGTCTTCAGAAATCCCTATAGTCCTCGGACCCAGCAGAAAGGGTACTGGGGGATGGGGAGGATAAGGGGCCAGTGGTTCCTGGGAACAAAGATTCAGTCTGGGAAGATAAGAAGCTCTGGGGGTGGGTAGTGCAGAGGGCTGTACAGCACTATGAATACACTGAATGTCAAAGAATTGTGTACCTACAATGTTTATGAGAGTGACATTTTAACCACAAGTGAAAAGAAGAGAGGATAGGGTTACCCAGGTGCTAAGATCCTGGACCAAGCAGAGTTGGCACTTGGCCAATGGAACAGGCAGTCCCAGCTCCTCCCACGTTTTCCAGATTAACAAGCATCCCAAGTCACTGGGGCTGCCCAGAGCTGATGTCTGAAATGTGACATAGGGCTGCTCACAGCCTCACCAGTCACTGGTTCCCACTAAGGTAGCATGTAAGGGTTACAGAGACACCTAGGCCAGCCCTTTCACTCCATGGTTAGGATAAGGGATGTGCATGACACTTACCTGATTGTAGAGAGCGCAGATATGCAAGGCTGTGTTCCCCGAGGCGTTCTGTGCACTCATGTCCGCACCATAGAAGAGAAGATGTTCCAGATGTTGGACATGGCCGTACCTGCAGGCCTGAGATAAGAGACTGAGTGAGACCTCAGTGGCCCTAATGGCCAGTCCTGAGACAGACTCCATCTGGGCTTGAGACACAGAGGCTGCAGAGATCCCAGCCTAAACTGCTGTCTAGGGCTGAGATACAGATGTTGAGTGAGACTTGGCACCTAAGGTTGTCCAGGCCACAAGCCTGTGCCCAGCACCCTACTACCCATTTAAAAGCATGGCAGGGCCCCTGACAGACCTCACCCCATCCAGTCATGTAGACTGAGGCCCACAGACATCACACCCTTGCACACCAAGGATTAGGAAGGTCCTAGGCTCCCAGGGAATCCTTGACCATTTAGAAACCTATGCTCTGCTCTTGGGCAAGGGGTCTGGAAGGGGCCTCCAGCTTCTTTCCACACAGATCCATAGAGATACATTGTCCAAAAGACAAACAAGTCTTTTCCTGATATGAGAGCTGAGCTCTGTGAAATAAAGGTCACCATGTTCAGCCCTGTGTTATGGTCCATGCTCCCAGGCAGAAAGCTATTAAGAATGGCCATGGAGATGCTCAAAGTCCTATCCTTGTGTTGTGTGTAAGGAGGCTTGTACTTGTCCTTTCACATGCAAACACAACTTCTTGCTGCATTTAAATGCAATTCAATCTTCCGTCAGTAGGACAACCCCACCATGTGATCCATCCCTTCCAAGTCTTTCTTGGGGTTGACACAGTAATTATAGCCCAGGTAGCCAGGAGGTCAAACACACTTGGACTGGGTCCCAGACCTTCCATTAGAACTTGGCCTTCACCTTCAAGCTTATGGATGTCCTTGTCAGTAAGTGGGACTAGCGTCCTTCTCACAGATTTGTATGAGTCACAGAGGACAAGGACAGCAGAGATCACATGACACTGGGCCCCCAAAATAGGTACAGCACTTCTTCTCAGTTCAAAGGGGCAGGGAGGTCCTTGCACAGGTGACTGGGCACCTCTGCCAGGCAGTGACCTCACAGGGGGAGGAAGGTCTGCCACACCAAGGACAAAGCCATTGTGGATGATGACATTGGCACTGGATCAACAGACTATGTCTTTGATCCGTGTATAGTCCACTTTACCTCAGCAGTGCTAATAAGAGCAACCACTCTGCAAAGAGGATCGAGAGAAGTAGACGGCAGTTGTTAAAAGCACTCGAAAAACATCCATTTATAATGCCATGTCCCCTGTGACACTCTCTCTCACTGTTGACTAGATGGATCGGACAGGAGATACTGCTGCTCTGCCAGCCTGCCTGCCTGGTGGTCCCACTTCACTAGAGCACCTGACTCATCTCTGGGATTGTCTGCCCAGTTCTAGTTGGTTCAGATGGCCCAGGTGCACCTGATTCTGCAGAGGGACAGGCCATGGCTACAAGCTGGCTTCTCCATCATTGCAGGGAAGGCTCAGGGAGAAACCTCCAAGCCCAAGCAAACTCAGGAGGCCAGGACAGCTGTCAGGACTTCTAAGTAACATTCTTTACAGCTCCTGGAGTTGGCACTTACAGATTCTGAAGCTAACATAACTGCAGGAGCTGGCACTCACAGCTGCTGGAGCTGGCACTCACAGATGCTGGAGATGGCACTCACAGCTGCTGGAGCTGGCACTCACAGATGCTGGAGCTGGCACTCACAGCTGCTGGAGATGGCACTCACAGCTGCTGGAGCTAGCACTCACAGCTGCTGGAGCTGGCACTCACAGATGCTGGAGCTGGCACTCACAGATGCTGGAGCACTCCAAGGGGAGCAGGGAAGAGAAGAACCACAAGAATCTGAGGGAGTGACAGTGAGTCAGGGAGGCCTGTGAAGTAATCCACAGGACCCCGCTGGGGCTGCTGAGCTACACAACCCTCACACTGCCCCTGGGGTTTTTCAGATACATTAAAATAAGGCCTACTTTTTTTTTGCCCCCCTGATTGCTTTGACTGGTTTGTGCTAGGAATTTTGCTCCTTAAACTGAAGACACAATTTGGCTAATCAGCTCTCCTGGAAGCCTATGCGGAGACAGCATTTTGTAGCAGCTTAATTTAATTGCTCTCTAGTCAGTAAAGAGGACTCGGTTACTACAGGCTCACTGGGCAATTAATAAAGACTCATTACCCCTCCCCCAGGAAATCTGAATTCAGGAGCTTGGAAGTTGTGTCCTCGGGAATCTGTCACCATTTTTTTTTTAAACCAAGGGTCAAAATAGGATGGACACTAAGAGAAGAAACAGAGGCACTGAGCACAGGCAAAGAGTGTCCCAAGGGCCCCTTTTTGTGTTTCTTCCATTTGCATGTTCGCTGTTTAGAAGCAAATAAAACCAGAAAACGCAGGAAAACAAGGCACAAAAAACATAGACCATCTCATAACCACGGGATGATCATTCTGCCAGGCACTTCATTAACCAGTCGCCTTTGCTAGCCTCTTGCCTTCATAATGTTTCTGGTTGCTATGGTAGAGCCCACTGGTTGAGATTAGAAATGAGGATAGGGGGCTGGAGAGATGGTTCAGAGGTTAAGAGCACTGGCTGTTCTTCCAAAGGTCCTGAGTTCAATTCCCAGCAACCACATGGTGGTTCACACCCATCTAGAATGAAGTCTGGCGCCCTCTTCTGATGTGCAAATATATATGCAGGCAGAAATGAGGATAGGAAGGGCCCAGAAATCAGACATTGAATGGTCAAGCAGACCATCTACAGCAGGAGTTTAGCAAACAGGTGCACAGGTAAGAAACTCAAGCTGGTTTTTCTGTGCTGAAGAGAGAAGCTAAAAAACAACTCAGAGAAAATTTAGAGCCTTGTGGTGCTGGGTTGGTATGGATTAATTAACCTCATGTGTATGAGTGTTTTCCTGTGTACCACATACCTGTAGTAACTGAGAAGACCAGCAGAGGGCATCTGATATCCTGGGACTGGAGTTACAGACAGTTGTGAGCCACCATATGGATGGTGGAAATTGAGCCCAGGTCCTCTGAAAGAGCAGCCAGTGCTCTTAACTCTTCTCTCTCCAGACCTAGCATAAACCCAAAATTCTCTTTTGACTAATTGGAGCTAGGGTCTCACTATGTAGCACTAGCTGGCTTGGCGCTCACTATATGTAGACCAAGCTGGTCTTAAATTTGTGATGACCTCTTGCCTCTGCTTTCCAAGTGCTAGGATTAGAGATGTAAGCCATGGATGAGTGCATAGTTCTTGACATACAGAGAGATAAAGGTGGAGGTGAGGACAGCTGACCCTCTGAAGCTGTGGAGACCATCAGCTACAGATAAGAAATATTCAGAATAAACACCACTTTTGTACTTAACATGCACAGATTTATTTTTCTTGTCATTGTTGCCCCACAAAAGACTAGAACAACTTTGTACAGCATGTCCACGGTGTAGGGTCACAAATGACATGATGTTTCAGAGTTCAGGAAGGGGGCACAAATGTGTCTTTGTATCATTTTATTTTGAGACAATGTGATGATTTGAATGAAAATGCCTCCATAGGCTTGTATGTTTGAACACTTGACCCCCAGGTGGTGGAAGTGTTTGGGAAGGATTGGGAGGTGTGGCCTTGTTGGTGGAGGTGTGTCACAGAAGGCAGGCTTTGAGTTTTCAAAAGACTCATGACAGTCCCAATCTCTCTCTGTCCCTCTCTGCCACCTGCTTATAGATCCAGACGTCCACTTTCAGCTGTCTGCCTCCATGCTCGGCTGTCATGGACTCTAACCCTCTGAAACAGTAAGCCCAATTAAATGCATTCTTTTATAAGTTGTCACAGTCATGGTGCTTTGTCACAACAAGAGAAAAATAAGCAAGACTGACAAGGCCTACTCTGTAGCCCAGGAACTTACCCTGACTTGGATCTCAAAGCCAAACCCTGGCCTCAGTCTCCTAGATGTCAGGATTACAGTTGTGAATACATGACTATACCTTGGCAATTTTTGGTAAGACATTTAAGCCAAAGCTGCAGGTGAGCTTGTGTGTGGACTGGCGGTCTCAGGAATCACCCCAAGGACTAGTTCATTATAACAGAAGGTGTAGCAATGTAGGATGCTTGGTACTCACCAGGGTGCCACTAGTCAGGGCAAGTGGTCACCACAGACCACCTCACAGGACACATGCTGAGAGCACAGACAGAAAGGCAATCTAGAAAATAACTGCCCCCACAGTCTGCAGGAACCCCGGGAGGGCAGAGAGCAGAGGACACAGCAGGTTCTCACACAAAAAGGATCCAGGCAGACTTGGGATGTACCCCCTGGCCATCAAGGACATTGCTGGGACAGCTGCTAAGAACCAAACATCAGAACATAATATTGCCTTAGACTCTCCTGTCTTCCCACTTCCTGACTTTCAGGAAAAGAGTGTTGTTGGGGGCTCATCCAAATCTACTGCTTCAGACACTCATGGGAGGACTGGACATGGGTATTTAGAATTAGGACCCCTCAGAGCACTGGGTTCACCCCACCTGTGCCCAGCAGCCCACCCTGCTGCTTGCCAACCAGCAGATTTGGTATGAATAAGGAAACAGTGCACATTCCTTCAAGCATGGCACTGCCACCTACTGGACACTTGTGATAAATCTGATACAGCATACTGATACAGCCACAGGGGCTGAACAGTGTCCTGGAGACCAGCAGAGTCCTAACCAGAATGTTACAGTGTCACTACTCAGAGAAGGGACAATGAGGCCACTAGCAAAGGCCCTATGCCACAAGCAGAGATTCATCAAAGAAGACTGGTCAATGGGGCTAGATACCTCAGTGTTTAAGAGCACTGGCTACTCCTCCTGAGGACCAGCACTGACACAGTAGCTCACAACCATCTGTAACTCTAGTTCCAGGGGACCTAGCACTAACACCCTCTTCCAGCCTCTACAGGCAGTACATGCACATGATGCACATACATGCATATATATGTGTATACACACACAACATACATACAGGCAGGCAAAACACTCATACACATAAGAGACAATAAATAAATCTTTTTAAAAGGGGGAAGTAGAGTTGGCTAAGACACAGATGCACAGAGAACAGTCATGTGATGTCATAGCATAGGACAAAGATGATGGCCACATGGGGAGGGTGGCATTTACAGGTGGAGCACTAACTGCATAAGGCATTATAGAGAGTGTCTCATGGATACTCTTGCTTTTAGCCATCTCAAAAGCTCTGTGAATTGTCTGAGGAAAAAAAGCCTTTGCCCAGGCCACCCAGGAAGCATGAGAGAGTTTCTATCCCAGGCTGCCCACACTGAGTAAAACTCATTCCATGGACATATGAGAAGATGATCTCATACTGATGATGCAGAGACTCATAGAGTATGGGAGTGAATGGGAGCCAGTGAAAGCCATTATGAGCTAGCCTCTTGTCCAGGTGGCTGTATTCTCCATGAGGATTTTGCCTGGGTTAGACTCAGCACACTGCAGGCTGCACTGTGGCTGTGTGTGTGGTTGGCAGGGGGAGAAAAAGAACTGAAAATTTTCAGGTCCCACCTGAGGTACATAAGCAGCAGGAATGAATTTGGTTTGGATTCTTTAATGAGAGGTGTGTGTGTGGGGGGGATGTATTTGTATGTGTGTGTGTGTGCACTTTCCCAGGTATCCATACTGAGTACATATTTGTTTTGTAAACAAGGAAAAAAAATAACAACAAACTTTAAAGATACACGTTTGGGGCTGGAAAAATGTCTCAGCAGTTAGGAATTCTTCCTGTTCTTCCAAGGGATTCAGTTCCCAACACTAACATGTCAGCTCACAACCATTCCAGAGGGCCCAATGCCCTCTTCTGGCCTCCATGGGTACTGCACACACATGGTACACATACATGCAGATGAAACACTTAAACACATAAAATAAAAATAACTAACAATTTAAAGAAAATTAAATATGCTTCCTGTTCTTCCAGAGGGCTCAAGTACCCATGTTGGGTAGCTCACAATAGCCTATAACTCCAGCTTCAGGAGATCTGATGCCTTCTTCTGGCTTCCATGCATGCAGCACATGTATGCACTACACATACACACATATATAAATAAAAATAAATGTTGTTTTAAAAGATATGAGTTTGGAGATATGAATTCAAACAAGAGCTCTAGCCATTTCAGGCACGAGGCACCTGGCTTCAGAACAGACAGCCAAGAGACAGCTGAGACCCACAGGGAGCTGGCCAGACACTTGCCCTGTGTGTTACCAGGAAGTGGCTCCAGGGATCAGCAGGAGAAATCAGGTGTCTACACATCAGGATGCTATAGCAGACAGTGGTGCTACCCAACGAGGAACCAGCTTTAAATCCCGAGCCCAGAAACGTGGGGCTCGGAGCTTCACCAAGAGGGCCAGAACTAGTCCAGGTAGATCCCCAAAAACCCACTCACCCCATGCCTTTTCTTTCTCCCCAAACACTTCTATTAAAAATGGTTTCTGCTTGACAGGTCTGCAGGTAAGATGAAGGAGAAGCCAGTGGAGGCAAGAATGCACTTAATTCTGCTTGCTCTGTGACCTTAGCCAAGTTACTTACCCTCTCTGAGCCTGCTAGTTCACCTGTTGGTAGGGGCAGGAAGCACTGCACTGGCGTTGCCTGGGGCTATATAAAGAGGGAGAGCGGGGCAGCGTTTGATGGCCAAGTGTAAACTGTGTCCAGGAGCATAACCTAGGAGTGTTGGTGCTATCTCCCAATCCTGCCAGGTCTATGCAGGATCAGTCAGCTGTCACTTAGTTTAACAGGCACAGCAGCCTGAGGCTAAAAGAGACGCAAAAGCTAGGCAGGAAAAAGAAAACCAAACCAACCTGATTCTTCCGTAGACCTGGGCTAATCTGAAACTGACCACTAGAGGGCAGTCCAAACCCTGCAGCGGAGCTGAGAAAAGGCAATAGGATTCAGGATTCAAGAGTATCAATTAGTCTTCCAGGTCTCCAGGGCACCACGGTCCCGGTGGCAATGAAATGACAAAGTTCTCAGTCCAGACCCAGGATGAACTTGGCATCTGTGGGGCCCAGAGGCCAGCAACAGCCGGGTCCCACAGTCAAAGGCTGTCCAAGAAAAGGACTAGAGTCGCCTGGTTTAGATTAAAAGGTCAGATATGCAAGTGTGATGTCACTGGACTGTGAAGAGAGGCTGCTCTGGTGAAGAGAGGGGAAAGAAGGCTAGAGAAGCGGGGGGGGGGGGGCAGGAAGAGGCAGCTCGGTAAAATAAGTGGCAAGTGTGTTGGGCAAAGATGCCACAGTCACCCATCCCTTGCTCTGGGACACAAGTGCCTGCTGGTCACTCTTTGAGGTCAGGAAGTACTATCACTTGGGGACACAGAGCACATATACCTGTTCCTTACATATCTATACATGTGTGTGCAGTCCTTTAGTTATGTGATTTTTAAATCTGTTTCCTATCTAGCTTCCCTTATGTATCAGGGAGTCTATGTCCACAACTGCATCCTGGTGTCAGGACACTGAGTGGGTGACAGGTGTCACTGATGGTCTATCAGTAACATTATATGTGAACAATACAGCCATGAGCAGAAATACTTAGGAGAAAAATTAGCACCTGAACTAAACACACACAGACTTCCTTTTTTTCTTGTCCTTAAACATGGTGGAACCATTGTTCTCAGAGAATTCACATCAACCAGGTTATTATAAATTATGCCTATAATCCTAGCCCAGGGAAGCTGATTCAGGAGGATTGCCTAAAGTTCAATGCTACCTTGGACTATGCAGTGAGTCCTAGGATACTCTAGGCCACAGATTGAGACCTTGTCTCAGAAAAACAAACAAAGACAAAATTGAAAATATCAAAAGTCACCTTGAAATGGCTGAACACACTTGGGGAGATGTGTGTGTTACATGTAAATGCCACACTATGTTACAAAAGGGTTTGAGGCATTTCAGAAGTCCAGGAATGGAATCTCTAAGGATCCTGAGAGATAACTGTACTTAGAAATGTATATACGGAGGCACACAGAGAGAATTGAAGCACCTGAAATCATATTTTAAAGAGTTTGTTTCCATAGTGATGGGACAGCCAGGGTGAGGTCTGCAGGGAGGGTGAAAGCTTAGGGGTGGGGGCTGGCACTGCAGCTGGAGCCTGAAAGACATCTGGGGTAGAGCTGCCTTCTTTCTAGGTAACTCAGGCTTTCCACATAGAGCCTCTGTTTGGAGAGTCTCCACCTCATGTGGAAGGTCACCTCTTTCCTTAAGTCTACTGGTTTAGCCGCCATCCCATCTTAGAGAACTGTCAGAGCAGCACCCTGAGTGCCTGAGATAAGCACCTGGTACATATCTCAACAGTCTGGAATGGCAACCGGTCTCACATCAGGCACATGGACAAGATGATCATTCTATTTCCTGCTCTGAGGTCTCCACCCAGTGTGGGTTTGGGATTCCAGCAGCAGTATCAGAGCCTCACACATCCCACACAGGCTCTGGGGATCCACAATCCAGAATTGACTCCGCAAGACGCAGGCCAGATGAGGGTAGTCTTGCCAGTCCTGCTTCCCTTTCTGTTAGTTTCAGCCCTAGGACCTGAACCACTTTGGGTGGGCATGCAACCCCTCCTCCCAGAAGGGGCATTGTGAAAAGTGGCACAGGCCTTGAGAGACTGATGGAGGAATGATAGACAACTGTCATGTCAAGGCCACGGAAGACTATCCCAGGCTCTCTGCCCTGACCCCCCTGCCTACCCACACCCAGACCCTTCCTCCACCCAGATCAAAGGCCTTGACTTCCAGGTTATGAACTCTAGCTGTGGAGGGCTCAACAATCCTTCTGATAGCCTTCTGAAAGCAGCCATGTTGGCATAGCTCCATCCAGACACTCTGTTATTCCCAGAAACACAAGCCTTCCCCGTCATGGGCTGGAAATGGCTCTCACTGCTGCTTGGCTTGTGTGCATGCCTTAGCCTTTAACTTAGGTCCTTTCTTTCTGCACCTGGTGCATGAAAGACTGCCCTTCTTGAACCACACAGGTCATGGGTGTCACACCTCCTGGCCCCAACAGTACCATGTCATAGGTGTCATACCTCTCAGCTTCATGGTCACAAGGTAATCTCTGAAAACCTCATGCTTTGTGCAAGGAAATTAGACCTTGCCATGGGCCACGTGGTGCCTTCTTTGCCATGTTCCTAGAATGCCAGGGCCCAGAGAGCTCATAGATCATGGGAAGAAATGTACACCTTCAACCCCTCCCTGACTCTAGTGACTTGTTGTATATTCACAGCAGCCTCACATGATCACCTAGTTTCTCCTGGAAAGTGGGAAATGGCCATCTCTAGGTAAATGTGTCAGCATATAAATGCAGATGACTAATAAAAAGTTTTTAGGACCTTGGGGTAGGTCATCCAAAATACCAGAAGGGCCCGATGCTTGGGTGCTCTCTGGCATCATAGGGAGGGGAACTCAGCAGTGAGGGTGGCAAGTAGAAGCACAGCCATACCTGGTGGATTTCATGCCATCCATTCTCATCCTTGCAACACACGGAGGCATGCTCATGGAGAAGGAGCTCACAGCAGTAAGGGTCACCCCCCACAATGGCTGTGTGGTACAACGGTGTGAGCCCATAGCTGTCCTTGTAATCTGGGGAGGCACCAAGCTCCAGGAGGGTCTAGGGAAAGAATTTAAAGTAGTCACTGATAGCATATATAGAATGAATGGAAGACACGTGTGGATTGCTTTTTCGCAGGCCAAGCTGAGTCACATTGGACACCTGATGCTCTCCCTGACACACACAAATCTGGAGAATCCTAACTGTCAACTCAAAGTGACAGGTGATGTTCAGGGATGCAGGATCAGCCTGCACCCAGATGAGAGACAGTCTGCAATGGTGGCTCCTCAGCAGGTTCCTGCTGGTGCCTAGAACCCTGTATCCCAGAAGACAGCTATGGAAGAGCCATCAAGGCTCCATTTGCTAAAGAGAGCCACAGCCTTTGAAGTAACAGAGAACTGTGGGACCCCAGTGAGGCAAGGTGTAGTGAGCCTCTGGACGAGGGTGAGGAACACGTGGACTTTCTGGAAACCTGTAGGAAGGTATGGGTGAGGTAAAGTGGGGATGGCAGAAATAATAGGAAAGCCTTCATGCCTGATTGAGAGGACCTGACCTCCTCATCGGGCTCTGATGGTGAGCAGGCTGGGAACTGAATTCTCTCTGGACTGACAGACAGGGCAAGGAACAAAGATGTGGGGGTAGGGATGTGGAAATTAAGGAAGAGGGGTGATGAGGTGAACGCTGCCTGGTAGTGGGGAAAATGTGGGCACTGGGATAAAATGGGCTGGGAAGATGGCAGCGGAGAAGGCAGATATGGAGGAAAATGGGCTTAAAAGTCAAGGTAGTCATGGGCAAGATGGGTGTAGAGTGTATGTCACATGGAAGTTCAGGAGAAGATGAGCCAGCTGCCTGGCTCCCAGAGATACAATGCAGGGGCATCAAGGCTGTCCGTACTAATGAATTTGAGGCCTCCTATGAGGGACTGCAACAAGGTTTAGCATCAACCCATTTGTTGGAAACATGAGCCTTTCTGTGGAGGGGACAAGGTGGTTTGAGGCACTGAGTTCTAGAAGTATCTATACCACAGAGAGAGCAGGAGAGCCTGACACTCAACTGCCCTTCTGAGCTCCAGTGAGAACAGGATTCATGGTTCCCTGGGAAAGAAGCCATTGTGAGGACAGCTCAGGGGGCCAGATCAAGGCAGACCCAGGACATACCTTCAGGGCAAGCTGGTTCCTTGTCCGGGCAGCCTTGTGAAGGGCGGTCATCCCATCCCTGGCTCGGAAGTCCAAATGTGCACCCCCATTTTTGAGAACTTTAATGACCTCCATAGAGTCATCAAGCTGGGCAGCCAGGGTCAGGGGCGTTTCTGAGGGAAGCAAACCAGAGACATTAGAACAAATACTCAGAGAAGGATGTCAAGCCCCACTGTGTGCTCGGCCACACTAGAGTAAGTACTTGAAACTGAGCAGCTACTTCTGTGAGCCTATGACCCCCAAGTCCACACAGTCAGGATGACTCAGACACCCCCATGACAATGACAGAGACACATGGGGTCATATGAAATTGTCAAAACAGTAGCAGCAGGGTTTCCATAGTGCAGGCCTTGATGTCATGAATCCTGGAGGGTCCTGCCATGCTCACTAAGGACAAAAGCTTGGGTACCATCTTGATATGTCCCTCATAAGAGCAACTGGCTAGTCCAACACCCTTTCTCCTTCTGATTCATAGCACACACAGACCCTTGCGGATGTCAGAAACTAGGCTGCAAGGTTCCCACATAGGGGAGGACTGGAGTCCTCTGGGTGCCACCCCAAGGTGATCACAGAGCCCCAGGACAGCATGCAAGTTACTGTGATCCAGAGTGACAACACTCTAGAGCAGTGGTTCTCGATCTTCCTAATGCTGCAGCCCTTAAACAGCTCCTCATGTGGCGGTGACTCCCAACCATAACATTATTCTCATTGTTACTCTATAACTATGATCCTGCTACTGTTATGAATCATCATGTAAATGATATGCAGGATCTCAGCTATGCAACTCCAAGAGGGGTCATGACCCACAGGTTGAGAATCACCACTACTGAGGCTCCATCTCAAGGCAGGGGAGGTTGCTCACTAGAAAGAGTACTTGCTACACACACATGAAGGCTTGAGCTTGAATCCCCAGGACCCGCATAAAAGCTGGGGTGCATGCCTGTCACCCCAGCAGACACAGGTGGGTCCCAAGGGCTCACCAATCAGGCGGTTCAGCCAAAACAGTGAGCCTCAGGTTATATAGAAGCTGAGCCCACTGAGGTATTTGCAACACAATGTCTTGAAAATGTTCCTCCTTTTTCATGTGTTGAGCTTTCTTTAATTTTTAAAACATTTTAGAACTTTAGCTAGTGTACCCAGGCAGAGGGACTGGTACCCCAAACTTGTACCATCTGACCTTAAGATTATATACATCATCACCCTAGGAATACCCTGAGGTTGTAGCCAGGAAATAACCAGGATGTATTTCAAGAGGCACCAGGAGAAGGGAGAGAGGCAGGATCCTGGCAGCCCAGATGAGATCTCCAGCTGGCTGCAGGGATATAGTATACCACAGAGGGCAAGGTGAAGATGTTCAGAGAAGCTGATGGGAGTGCAGGGCACAGGGCAGCAGCTGGAGGGTGCCTGTGCGTGTGTGTGTGCGTGTGTGTGTGCGTGTGTGTGTGTGTGTGTGTGTGTGTGTGTGTGTGTGTGTGCGTGTGTGAGCGCGTGTATGTGTGTGTGCGTTTGTATGTGTGTGTGTATGTGTGTGTGCACGTGTGTGTATGTGTGTATGTGCATATGTGTGCGTGTGTGTGTGGTGTGTGTGTGTGTATGTGTGTTATGTGTGTGTGCATGTGTGTTATATGTGTGTGTGTGTGTGTGTCATGGAAAGGATCCCAGAAATCAAGCATCTGAATGAGTGACTCCTCCCATGTTAGACGACAACTATGGCAGTGAAAGCAGGTCGTCCCCTGAAGTGCTGGGAGGTCACTAGCGGGATTCTTGAAACACTGGTTTAGGAGGTCGAGGGGTCCCAGGATGGAAAATTTAACACAAGGAGGAATGATGAGTGTATGATGATGTGGCTGGACATGGGCACAGAGGCTGACCTGAGTGACTCTATATGTGAAATGTAAGGTGCAGGACAAACATGTCCTGGGAACCACCTTCCAGCCTGAGTTCAGAGGCCACAGTGTCAGCCAGATGCTCACCTGTGATCTCAACCACCTCCAGTGTCAGCAAATACTGTCTTCTCAATGTCAGCCATCACCATCATCCTGAGAGCAGCTGATGTCCCCAAGAGAGACCCAAGGTCAGGCTGGTGGACATTCTCTCACAGGATAAGGGGAAAGAGGGGGTCATCAGACCCAGATATGAGATCCAGGTGTTCCCGCCTGGCCTCCCCTGCCAGGTGTATACAATTTTACCCAGCTATATGTGGCCTCTTCCAAGGTGCTAGAGCAGGCATTCTCAAGCTGTGAGTAAAGACCCCGTTCACAGGGGTCACCTAAGAGCATTGGGAAGCACAGATATTTATATTAGGATTCCTAACAGGAGTGGAATTAGTTATGAAGCAGTAAGGAGAACAATTTTATGGTGTGTGTGTGTATGGGGGGTATCACTACAACCTGAAGAATTTTCTGCAAAGATTGTGACATCAGGAAAGCAGAGAACCACTGTGCTAGGGACACTAACTGAAGGGTAAAGAGGGGCTGCCATCTATGCAGACAAGGGGATAGATATTTGGGGAGGGACCTAGCAGTAATGCAGTTGCTTTAGGGTCACCTACACTCCTGTAAGGAACCCTTCACCAAGGCTCCTGTGAGTGTCCCCTCACCTGGGCTCCTGTAGCTAAACCTGACTAAATCATTGTTCTGGCTCGCCTTGGAGTTGTTTCTTTGTTCTACTCTTTCCAGAGTCAAAGGAAGTTCATTCACATCTTCGTAGAGAAAGTTAATGAAATGCACAGCTTGAAAATAACAACAATAAAATACCACCAAGAAATAACACAGTGTAGAGTGATTTTTACAGCACCCATGAATCAGGTTTTATAAACAATCTAGGGCTGTCACAGGCTGCCAGACGATGCTCTGTGTGACGTGAGCATTCCTGGAGCTCAGACCTGAGGGACCCTACAGCCCATCCTCATAGATACAGAGGACACTTGTATAAAGTAAAACCCACATAGAGACAAAAAGCCGATCAATGGCAGCAGGAGGGACAATGTGACAGACATGAGTCTCCACTGTGCCCTTCAGGAGGCAGGACATAACTCCCCACTCCTTAACAGTGGGCTGTGCCAACTGGACCCTTCCAAAAGGCACTGTATGAGACAGCTCAGTGGTGACTCTCAGGAAAAAAAGGCTGCAGACAGGGCCATGCTAGCATGTATAGGTTAGCATCCCAGATGTCAGACAGACAGACGGTAGAAGCCCTCCATACAAGGTTCGAGGGGTGCTCATCTTCCTCCACAGATCCACACTTACTCGTGCTTGCAAGATCTGGGTCTAGTCAAGAAGAAAACTTCAACAAATGTGCATAGAGGGGCATCTGAATAAGTACCAGGCCAGTTCTCAAAGCTGTCAAGCTCATCACTGAAAGAACAAGCCCAAGCCACTCACACAGCCCACAAAGATGTGACAAGTAAAGATGGCACTGGCCCTCTGAAATTCCCAGACAGGAAGAAAACATTTGGGGAAATTGAAGAAATCAGAATGATGCATGGACTTTGTAACAGTGCCATGTGGATATGAGTTCAGTGGTAGCAAAATAAGCCACACTGATATTGGATGTTAGTAATGGGTGAGCAGTCTGCAGCAACTCCCTGAGCCAAAGCTGTTCTAAGACAGATTTATTAAAAGATGAACAACCACAAACACCTTAGGGCCAGAGAGATGGCTCTGCAATTAAGAGTACTGGCTGCTGTTGCAGAAGTCCTGAATTTGGTTCCTAGCCCCCATATCAGATAGCTCACCACTGCCTGTAACTCTGCTCCAGGGGATCCAATGCATTCTACTGGCCTCCATGGGCACCCCTTCCATATGCACATACTAACATGCATACACATAAATAAAAATTTTAAAGTTAAAAAAAAAAAAAAAACCTCAAGCTCTTACATAGGGTGAGGTACATAATCGCTTTGTAAAACCAGTTACTCAAAGACTTAGAGAAAAAATTTCCAAAAGCAAACACACATATCTGAGCTGTGACTATCCAATGTGCACAGAGAACTTGTAAACTCAATAATTATCCCCAAAGTGGGTGAGAATCCTGAACAGAAACCTCAACAAGGAGAACTGACAGATGGTGAATGACATATGACAGATGTGTTGTGCCACAGGTCTCCAGATGATGCACTCATGCCTCAGGGGACACTGCAAGGGGTCACGCTGCAGGCACTCCGAAAGGTCAAACCCTTAAACCATAGAGGGTGGGTGGCCCTGCTCCCTCAATACTGGCACAGATGAGACAAGCTGCAGCCACACGGGTCATCTGGAAGGGACAGGACAGTTCAGCATAGTCTTACAAAACAAAGCACCAGGGGGCCAGAGAAACGGCTCAGCAGGTAAAATGCTTGCAGAGAAAACCCAACAATCTGAGTTCAATTTCCAGAACCCACATAAAAGTGGAAGGTGAGAAATGATTGCACAGAGTTGTCCTCTGACCGTCACATATGTGCACGGCACACACACTCCCCCCAAGACACAATTAAATAAAGAGACACAGACAGACAGAGGAGACTTGGGCACAGGTTGCTGAGTGAATGGAGCCAGTCTGACAGAAACACACCGATGAAGACAGGGACATAGGTGGCTGTGGCTGAGGGAGATGTTGGCCAAGCACATCATGTTTAGACTTGTTTAGATAGTGATGGAATCCCAGATAATTCTTGATGGCGGCTACAGAAATCTCAAACCCCACAAAATGTATAGTACTCAAGAGTAGCCCTAGCGTAAATCCTGGGCCTCGGCTATAATGAACACAGCACACTAGCACCCACTGTTAGCGAGAGGGAGGCTGGTATAGGAGTATGTGGGAATAAGCCACACTCAGGGCTAGAGTTGATGAATTATTTTTGAGATATTGTCTAAAATGTATCCCAGGTTAGCTTCCAACTTGCTGTATACCTGAGGATGGCCTTGAACTCTTGCCTCTGCCTCTTAAGTGTTGAGATGTAGGTATGTGTCCCCAAGCCTGGCTTGTCTGCTTATTGTTTAGGCAGCAGCTGGACTGGAACCTAAGACCTCAGGCAGACAGGCTCTATGCCCAGAGTGATTCCTCTGTGAGCCCAAAACTGGTTCTCTATGGACCCTGCACCCTATCCTGGGCTCATCCCCTCCCAGGCTGCCCTCCCTGGTCCACCTTCCACATCTGATGAACCTTATCTTCTAGCTCTTGCACTTTGTGAGCATCCCATGCTCCCTCAGAAACAGGTACACAAAGAAGAATTGCAAAATAACTGAGTACTGTATCTGAGCTCTTGCTTAACAACAGGCCTCTTTATTAGAACTCCAAGGACTAGCCAGATACACCCGACTTACTGGAGGGGTGTATTTATGAACCAGCAGTGGGCTGCCTTTATTTGCACACCACTCATGTTTATGAGGTCTCAGAACCCCACCCCCTCCAGACACAGAAATTCCTGGGGTATTGATCACGTGCTGTGGTTCACTGTAAGACAGTCAGACACCAACCATAAGTCATCAGACAAGCTCTCTCCACTCCCCAAGCCACAGAGCTCCATGTAAAGGGAAGCAGAATGTCCACAAAAGCTTCTAATTGGGCCGTGTGGGAACTGGAAGGGACTCCCCAGGAGTCCACCACCGTCATATGTGGGTGGAAAGAGTGCCTCTCAAGGATGATAAAGAACTTAGCTAGAGGCCACTCCCACCCACCACTGACAGCCCTGGAGCATCACTGCCTGGACCTCTCACTAGCTATGTTGCTTGGGATTTTTGTCAACTTGCCACAAGTTAGTCATCTAGAAGAGGAAACCACAACGGAGAAAATGCCCCCATTAGACTGGCCTGTGGACAAGCCTGTGGCACATTTTCTTGATGTGGGAGGACCCAGGCCACTATGGGAGGTGCCACCTCTGGGCTGGTAGTCCTAGATGCTATAAGGAAGCAGGCTGGGCAATCCACAGGGAGCAAGCGAGTGAGCAGCACTTGTCCATAGATTCTGCTTCAGTTCCTACCTCCAGGTTCCTGGCCTGACTTCCCTTCACAATGGACTACAACTGAAATAAACCCTTTCCTCTCCAAGCTGCTTTTGGTCAGTGTTTGTCACAGCAAAAGAAAGCGGACTAGTGATCACCAGATTCTAAAAGTGAGTCCAGATGAGCAAGGTGCAATGTGCAGTATGGCAGGAAATTATGCTGTTCCAAGCCTTCACAGAGGCTTTGGAGGCACAGCAGTTTTCCACCACCACTAATGTATCCCAGGCTAGCTTCCAACTTGCTATGTAGCTGAGGATGGCCTTGAACTACTGACCCTCTTGCCTCTCTACCTCTTAAGTGTTGAGATGTAGGTATGTGTCCCTTTCTCTCACCTGAGCACCCTTACCCCAGGCTCAGCCATCCACAGTGTGCAAGGGAAGTGATGGGCTAAGTCCCCTAGGACTGCCATTGTGGCTGCCTTTCTAGGGCATGGAGCTGTCATCCATGTGGTCCCAGAGATCCCACCATGGCAAAGAGGTACCCAAGGACTCCTCCACTAGGAAAGAAGTCTTCAGTTTTCTCTTCATGTTGTTTGACATTTATGTTTTCACTAGCTATAGACATCCACTATCATTGACAGACTGTATGGTTTTAAGTGGCAGGTCACTTGCATGTCACTCAATCCACAATGACTGCTGCTTCAATGACGGATTCCTAGTGCAGCTAACTAAGAAGCAGAGCTGAGGCCTGGGCCTTGTCTTGGTCTTCAGAAGGAAGCTGAATGTGACTCCTCATAGGGAGCAAAGGTGGCTGGTGTACAGACAGTCTGCTGTTCAGGGAGTTACTTGGAAAGTGACCAAACCCTGCTTGGAGCTTCCAAAATGTAGAGAGAATAAGCAAAGTCTGTTAGAGCCAGAGGAGGCATGCCATGCACCCATCTAGAACAAAAGCATGTGGGCTGGGGGCTCCCCCGTGCAGGGGAGGCAGAAACAGGTAGACCCTTGGGGCTAACCAGCCAGCTACCCTAGCCTTGCTTGGGAACACAATCCCAGTGAGACAGTAAGAGGCCCTGTCTCAAAGAAAGGGTGCATGGACAGATCCAAAGAGACATAAGATTGTCCTTTGCCTTCCACATACACACTACACCTACATCTACACACAGTAACAATGAAACCATAAATAATGATTCTGCCAAGCTCCAAACCCCAAGCCCTCTGTGGATGAGGTAGGGAAGAATTTCTAGAATGATGTCCCCACTGTAGGTCTGCTGTGCTCTACAGCCCCATCTGGCTGGTGCTGCCTCCTGCCTTTGCTGGTGACCCTAGAACAGCTGCCCTTGACCGGGACCCACTAAGCATATCATCTGCTTCTCTCCTGGTTTGCTCTTTTCTTTTTTAATCAGCTAATCTCCAGACTGTAGCCACAGATATACAGCTGTCTCTTGGTACCCATGGAGGACAGGGTCTGGAGCCCCTGGGACACCTAGAGATCCCCACAGATGATGATGATGATGATGATGATGATGATGATGATCTTCTTCTTCCTCCTCCTCCTCCTCCTCCTTATTTTTATTTTTTCTGTAGACAGCCCTGGCTGTCCTGGAACTTGCTTTGTAGTCAAGGTTGGCCTTGAACTCACAAAGATCTGCCTACCTCTGCTTCCCAAGTGCTGGGATTAGAGGGGCACGACAAACCCATTCTATAGAGCCATGTCATATCTTACTTTTAATCTTCTCTAGATAGTCCTAAGACCAATGGATTCAATTCAGCAGTGAGTAAGCTTCATAGTCTTTCTTACAGGACAATGACAGGGAAGAGACATTGACAAAGAACAGAAAGTGTGTCGGTCCTGAATGTGTTCCGACACACTTTCTGTTCTTTGTCAATCCCTGCTTGGTTGGATCAGGACTCTCACTGAATATGAGACCCCCAGGTACAAGGCTGATTGCATTTCAGAGATCACAGAATAATAATCACTTGTGGGCTCTGTGCTCTGCATTCCTAGTTCTCTTGTACTCAGTGCTAAGGGGGTAGAATTTCTTGACATTTGTAAGTACCAATTCCTTGCCCATCATTACTAACTCTATTCTAGCTCCAAATGGAGCTACTAGAAGGCACCACATGCACATTTCTGCTTCAAAACAGCCAGTGTCAACTGGGGAGTCAAGTCAGAATCTGGCCCTGGATGGCAGCTGCTTCAAATCCCTGAACCAGAGACACTGATGTAGAAGGAAATGGTGTTGGGGGGTGGGCAGTGGCAAAGGAGCCATGGCTCCCATCAGGAAGAAAACATAGGTTGAGAACAGCAGAATACAGTCATGAGAAAAGCAGGTACCAGACAGAGTAAGGTCAGGACCCCTGGGTCATAGGAATGGTCCTGTCACCACGATGCACATAAAGACTGCTTTTCTTCCCTCAGAGAGCATCTAATTTGGGCTGATGCCTGCTCTTCTGGTCAGGGCCTCCTCTCAGTTTCCCTCACCAGTTCAGTGAGTATCTCTCCTGGTATGTCAGATGCTGCCTCCATCCTCAGAAATGAGCCCTTTCCCAGTTCTCATGCCGCTCACAGTTAAACCTAACAAAAACTCAGGAGCAAAGAGACAACCCAGCCCAATCAGACTAAGACAGGGCCTTAGCAGCTAGATCAGCTCCCAGTACGGGGCCACCTCGGCTTAAGGGGTTTCCCCAGATGACAAACAAGATCCACACTTTATAAGACACCTCCGTGTCTTGTGCACATAGCAATTTTGAAGTGTGACAAGAAGCTATGTGGGAGCCAGCAGTAGACTTGGGGTGTCCTGTTAGGAGATGGGGATAGAAAGGAAGAGATGGGAGGTAAAAGAATTTCACTGCTATGGTTAAATATTTCTCACGCCCACATCACACACTAGGCCAAATAGATCAGTACTGCTGTGGACGGTCCCTTGATCTCTGCCTGCCACCCTGAGCCATATCATCTCATGGCCACAGTGTTCACCTGGGCTGCAGCCGAGCTCCACCTGGTAAAACCAGGGAATGCTAGCAACATGGGAAGGCACTTTGGGTTGTCCTAACTGGCATCTGGTGGGGCCTTGGCAGTACAGCACAAAGCCAAGGTCTACCCCACAGCAAAGAGTAGTCAGAACAGGTGTTGGCAGTGCAGAAATGAGAGACCTCTACCCTGACTATGAAGCTTTCTCCCAAGGAGATTTCAAGCCCATGGAACTCAGCATCCAGCAGGGAGCACAAGACATGTGTGAACACCTACCTACCTGTCTGTGAGGAAGCCTGTACCCGGGCAAAGGGAATGCCCCACACATGCTTCAGCACTGGCTGGTTAGCACATCTGTTAGAGGTCCAGGGTCAGCAGGAAACAGCCCCATACATGTATGGCATCCATTCCCTTTCTCCCTTTGCTAACACTTATACACAGAGCACCTACTGTGTGCATTAATCAAGCTAGAGGCTCAAACAGCAAGGAGAAAAACATGGGTCTTCTAAGCCCAGATGAAGTCCAGGGCAGAGTAGGAGATGAATGTTTCATGGTAACCTGAACTGGGGAATAGATGCATGCCTCATCAGAGTATGGTGAAAGCCTCCCTCATGGGCACCCACCTCCAGTCTCTAGGTCATGAAAATTGGGATCCAGGCCTCTGTCCAGCAGCTTGACCAGCTTCTCCACTGAGCGATGCTGGGTGTGGTCCATAAACTTCTTCAGATTGGTCTGGAGAGAAAAAGAACAAAACAGAAATGACTTCATAAAAAATGTATTTACAGTGGCAGGGGACATGACTCGGTGGACAGAGAACTTGCCTGGCATGTATGAGGCCATGGCCTTACACCCAGTACTGCATAAACTGGGTATGCTGGTGCACACCTTTAGTCCAGCACTCAGAAGATGGAGGCAGGAGGATGACAGGTTCAAGGTCATCCTCAGCTACATAGTGATTCCAAAGCCTGACTGAACTACATGAGTTCATGTTAGGAAGGAAGGAAGGAAGGAAGGAAGAAAGAAAGAAAGAAAGAGAGAAAGAAGAATGGACCTTTACAGACTAAGAGAAGACTGTCCACTAGGAGGCCCTGGCCTCCTCTGTGCAGGGTATTGCTGACCCAGAGGCTCACATGGGGCCTAGAGTGGAGTCAATACATATCCAATGCCATGGGCTTATATCCTGGATTTATGTGTCAGAACCCTAGCTGTCCGCCATCTCTGTACCAAGGTTTCAATATCTGTCCCTCCATAAGTCACACAGTGAATCCAATCCCTGGATAAGGGTACTAGGGATCTCTGGGTCATTAGAGTGGAGCCCTGAAGCAAGGTTCACAACCATCTAAAGAGGTCCCAGAGAGTTCATTCTGCCACCATGGACAGCCATAACCTGGGCACCCAGAAATCGAAATTATGGCTGTGATGTCAGCCAGCCAAGGGCTCTGAGCTGTGAGGATGCCAGTCTACCTGTGGTTTTTAAGTTGTGATAACATCAGGAGTGGGTTCTACCATATTGAGAGCAAAAGATGCTCTCCCATGGAGAGAGAGAAAGAGAGAATCACCTGGAGTATGGTAACAATTGATAGTTCCCAGGGCCCACTCAGCCCCTCCATTCCATTCCCAGAAAGAAAGCTGAGGCCAAGGTCCCATCTGTAAAGAGGAGACTGCTGAGCCTTGCCCCATTAACCCCAGAGCAGAAACAGGAATACCTGCCCTGGGGAGATATGTAGTGCATTCTTTGGGAGATCACACAGGTCAGCCATAGACCTCAGCCTCCCCAAGCTTGCCTACCTCCACCCTCAGCAGGCAGCCTAGCCACAGACCAGGAATAGCCCAGCATCTCTCTTAGGCCCCTACCTTATCCTGATCCACAGTTTCCATAACACAAGACAGAAACAGCTGGGATTTTTCATCTGATGATGTGCCTGGGCCTTCCAGGTACCTGTCATGGGCCGGATTCCCAACCGAACAACTTTACAGACTGGGACCAGAACAAATGTCCAAAACTTGCAATGTCATTTAAACTATGGCTATTCATTGACAGCTTTCTATAAGCATTTATATCTATACATTAAATAATAACAGAAATAACAATTTCCAGAATCAAGGTAGAAAATACATAAGAATAGCCTGGACAATACTTAGCCAGAACATGGCTGAGAGTGGAGATACACCAAAGGGCAGAGAACCAAGTGATGGGCATCTGCCAGCCAACAATGGATAGCATAGGCACAAAAAATACAACAATGTTTGTCAGAGAGGCCGCAGAGGCCCCTAAAACAATACAGGCTGCTGACATTTGTCTGGGTGATCATCAGAACCAGACGATGAGACCCTAGGGCTGAACTGATGGCAAAGCTTGTTGCATTATACAGAGAAATTATGTTGGACCTGAGCTAGACACTTCCTTCTAGACGGCTAGCTTTCATAATTATAAAAGATTATGAAATAGCCTTATCTAGGGGGAGATAAGGCACCAACGGCCTTGCCCAGCTATAAATCCTATGAACCATGGTATCAACCTTCCGGGCAATAGTACCATAGAAGCTCAATAGTGATGGGAGTAGCCAACCACTCCCTGGTTGCTCCGGGGGCCCCCTCCACAGTGGAAATCCAAGCCTGTTACTGTAAACTATGTCAAAAACACATGGTATGAGAAGTCACAGGCCCTAGAGAGAAAATGTTTCTGTTTTACTAAATTAACATAGCATCTGCTAAATATCCATTTAGTTCCACAAACCAGTGTTTCTCAACAAGTCCTTAGGGTCCAACAATCCTTTTGCAAGGGTTGCCTAAGACCACCAGAAAACAAAAATATTTACATTATGTCCATAACAGTAGCAAAATTACAGTTATGGAGTAGCAATGAAAATAATTTTATGGTTGGAGGTCACCACAGCATGAGAGACTGTATTAAAGGGAAGCAGGATTAGGGTTAAGCACCACTGCAAATAATGTTTCTCTCGGCCTTAATCAAGAAACCCCTCTTCCTAGTGATTGCAGGCCCTTGTGGCTGCACAGGTGCTGAAAATAAGTGACTGTTCACTGCTCAGCCTGAAATGATATGCTGGCACTTTCCCCTCTAAGGCTCAGGGGGCATTGTGGGAGGAAAGAGTGGGAGCTAGGGAGAAGGGCTACACAGTGCCATCTCCTTGGAAGACACAGACGTTGCAGTCTTGAACTCTCAGCTGTGGGTGCCTGCAGTGGGTCTGCACAAGAGTGGGTCCATCAATAGTCAGGCATGGGTGGAAAAGGATCTCTGGCCTGCCCCTCACTGCTGAACCACTTGCTAATACAGTCAAGGAAATTTGGGAGTCACTGGCTCCAGTTGTAAATCTACTGGTGACCCCAGGCTCCAGTGGATAGACCCAACCCACTGGTCATGCAGATGGCCCTGGGAGAATGAGACTGGGAGGGAATATGGGGCTACAGGAATGAGAGGAACAAAGGATTGCAGAGCGATCAGAATGCATTTATACAGTATGCAACTGTCAAAGAATTAACTTAATTTTTTTTTAATTAACTAAAGTCAAGAGAATAAAACTCAGAGTGAAAATCCTGCAACCATTGAGAAATAAGAAACCTGTGGGTTGAGAAGCAGTGTCAACACCATGTTCTCCAGGCTCCGCCCACATGCCCCAGGATCACTGCCTCCTATTCCAGGCATGCTCCTGGCTCACATAGCCTCACTAATGTTCCTGGAGAGCATGACACAGAAACTCATTGTGACTTCAATGGGCTCCAGAGCCATCTAGCATAGACCTCTCCTCCCATTGCTGCCAGAACTTCCCGCCTTTATAAGATCTGGTTTGATTTGACAGCAACAGAAACTAGAGATAGCATTCAGTAGGCATCTCTTCTCTCTACCTCATCACTATTACTGCCTTCCAACCTCTCTGGGGCACCAGGGGGTGGCAACCCTCTGTTCAACCTCTACCAGCTTCCCTGTGCCACCTTGCTGACTAAGTCTCCAGCACTGTGCATGGAGAGGGAGCCCCATCCACCTGTATGCCTTAGCCTAGCCTCATCCCACATGTACACAGAGGCCACTCCCAAGGGAGTAAGTCCCACAAAGGCAACACAGCAGGATCAGAGATGACCTGGTGGGGTGGAGAAAGTGTTTTCCACCTCCCTCCCCCGTACCTTTGTGTGGAGTCTGGCCAGCTGCTTTTCATCCAGGTTGGACTGCTTGTACACACGCTTCTTATATCGAAACTGCCATGGAAACAAGAAAAAGATTGCAGATGACTAAATGTTAGACATGGGTGCTCAGAGGAATGGTACCCTGACCAAGGACAAGGCACCCAAGTCTTTACCAAGACACTGGTATTTGTACTGCAGAGCCCACTCCCCCAAGAGTTCCATCAACCAGCAGCCATCAGGACACAGGGCAAGCTCTCCACTGTGGAAACCAGTTCCCAGCTGGTACAGAGGATGAGGTGGTCGGACATACCACCTCATGTAGCCTCAGCATCCTACTGGATGACAGTCTGTGGGGATCTACCTGTTGTTAGCTTGCCTGGGGTACACCTTGGATACATTTTTTGTTTCTGCCACTCATCTCTGTCAGAACTGCATGGGAAATCCCATGCACCCCTCTGCTCAGGACTCAGGGGCTCCCACTGGCTCCTAAGAACAGTGCTGCCTGCTTGGGATTGGAAATTTCATGGCAGATTGGAGAAGCTGACTTAAAGTTGGTAACAGCGCTCCCAGCAAGGGCTGTGCCGGTGGTCAGCTTCATCACATCCTCTCTCCTCCCAGACACCCAGAGCCTTAGGGTACCCAGCTATTAAAGAGACACTGCAGAAGATTCGGGAAGACTGCTGAAGGCAGAAACATGACAGATTTTGAGAGGAAACATGAGGTACTCTATTTGCTTCTTTCTCTCATCTCAACCTCAATTTTATCTGTCTCACAAGGACAACAACACTCCAGGGCCCCAGAGTGACCCTAAACTCAGGGTCATTGTGCCCCTCCTGACCGCCTCTGAGACTGTCACACTCCATAGAGCTCATATAAAGGGTGGGTAAAAATGCCTGAGAACACAGGAAGGTTCCAGGTGAAGGCATAAGCTAGTTTCTAAACCGAAGTCTGACTTGCATTATTTTCCTGTTTTTAGATTTAATATTCTTTCTTTTTTTATTTAGGAAGCTGGAAAGATGTCTGAGTGGTTAGGAGAACTGGCTGATCTTCCAGAGGACCTCTGTTAGGTTCCCAGCACCCACATGGTGGCTCACAACCATTTGTAATTCCAGTTGCTGGGAATCTGATGGTATCTTCTGGCTTCTGTGGGTTCTTCATATATTTGGTGAATAAACATATATGCAGGTAAAATATTTATGTGCATAAAATAAACATAAGAACTAAATTGTTGATTTTATTTTATTATTTTGTGTCTATGGGTGTTTTGACTGCATGTATATCTGTGTACTGTATGCATTAGACTCCCTGAAACTAGAGCTAAATATGGTTGTAAGCTATCAAGTGGGTGCTGGAAATTGAATGTGGGTTCTCTGCTAGGGCAACTGTGCTCTAAACCATGAAGCAAGCAATGTGCATGGGTGTGTGTGTGGTGCATGCGTGTCTGGATGCTGGAATCTTAACTTGGGTCCTCTGGAAGAACAGCAGCTGCTCTTAGCCACTGAGCCATCTCTCCAGCACCAACCCCTGTACTATCTAGAAGAGGCAACTGTGTCCTGCTCTCCCTCAGCCTCACACAAGATGATCAGCCCACAGAAGGCAAAGTGTACCCATGGCTCAGATGGGAACTTTCTTGATTTTCAAGTGTCAAAACAAATCAGTCCTGGAGGACTGGGTCACTGGGGTTGCCTGGAGAGCTTGTACCTTCTAAGCAGAGCCTGTGCAGCTTCTGGATGGAATTGAAGGGAGCAGTGCCAGGCTGGAGGATGCCCATGCTTGCTGCTAGACTGCAATGCTGCAGCTCAGCTCTGCATCCTGCTCCTGCCCACATCCAGATGCTGCTGCACACTCTGCTCTCACTTTTGTCTTTAGCTAATCACACTGCTGATCCATAAACCCAAAGCTACCAAGAAAGACCATCAGGTACCTGTCAAATACATATCTAACAGGGAAGGTCCAAAGGAGCTGGACTTTAACTATAGGGTGGGTAATTTTCTAATCCAAAACAAACAGGAATTTGCTTAAGATGCTGCCCTCAGTTGCACCCAGACTGCACAACACCAGCCTTCACACAGTTACACCTGGCTGGTTACCTCCAAGGAAGGCACACCCTGGCCCATGGGCTGTGGGTATTCCCGAAGCAGCCGTTCTTCATCCAGGAACTTGCCATCCCGCCCATTGTTGGCCGGCTGGAAGAGCCCATAGTTCAGTACATCCTTCAGGCCTTGGTTCAGGGTACACAGAATCCGCTGCTTGGCAACCCACACGGTGGCATCTGGATTAAATCGAATGCATTTCTGTGGGGGAGAACAGAGACATAGGTCAGGGATGCCAAGGGTTATCAGAGCCACCAACCTGGGCACAGGATCAAAAGAGTCCTGCTTTTTTTTGTTCCTGCCCGCTCTGGCCCAAAGCAAAGTTTACCTCTGCCTCCTGGACAGGGGAGCTGGGGAAAACAAAAGAAATCACAGAGGCTGGGAGTCAGTTAATAAAGTGCCTGCCATCATCTGAGCTTGAACCACAGAACCCACACAAAACCCCAAGGTATGGCGGTGGGAGACAAGCTAACCCCCTGGACTCCCTGACCAGAACTGACATCAAGACCAAGCACACCAGCACACAGTAGTGCACTGTGGTGGTGGTGGTGGGGGGATGCACTAAGAATCTCAGCTAAGTAAACTGTCCCTAAAATATCCTGGGGGTTATAGCACTACAGACATTCAGGCTCCTCGTGTTTTTAACTTCCACTCAAATGCATTTTGTATTAGAACACAACATTGTCATCTACAAAATTCATGTTTGAGAATGCAATTGAATTAGCAAGAAAAAAATATTTCATCTTTGTTTCAGGCATTCCCAGCTGTCCTGGGACACACGTGACCCAAGGATATGGGTTGAACATCCTACATGATTTCCAATTTATTTATTTATTATGTATACAGAAGAGGGTACCAGATGTCATCATAGATGGTTGTGAGCCACCATGTGGTTGCTGGGAATTGAACTCAGGTCCTCTGGAAGAACAGTCAGTGCTCTTAACCTCTGAGCCATATCTCCAGCCCAATTTCCTATTTATTTTTAACACCTAGTAGATACACTGTTCATCTGTGCAAAAGTCACAGTCCATGACGTAGATAAGTTTTGTGTATGGTTCTCATACACCTATGTGGAACCCCTTGTGCAGCGGCCTACTGTGTGACAGTACCACTTGAGGTACACATGGCTTGCTCTCTGGCAACTGGGACACAGAGAACATCTTGTCTCAAGAGCTCACAATGGGAGGTCTGAGAGATGGTAGCCTTCACATCACCAATAGTCTCCAAACAGAAAATCAGAACTGTAAGCACTATATGGCTGTGGGTAAAGTGTGTTCAAATCCCTAGAACTCATATAAATGCCAGGTGGGTATGGCATACACGTGCACTTCTAGCTTCTGATGTCAGAGACAAGGCATCCACCAGAGCAAGCTGCCTAGTGACACTAGCCATATGTGTGAGCTCTAGGTTTGACTGACATACCCTTAGACCCTGCCTCAGTAAATAAGGTGAAAGAGCAATCAGGATGATTATAGACATCAATTTCAGGCACTCATGTGTTCACACATATGTAAACATGAATACATACATGTACACCACATACATGAAAATGGAAAAACCAAAGCCCAACCTGTAAGTACCACTTGAAGAGTGAGGGGTGGCAATCTATTGGTAGAAACTATTTGATTGGGGTGTCCAACCAATCCCTGCAAGGGGTAATTTTTTAAATGGTCAAACAGTACCAACAGGACCTCCAAACCTATCACCCACACCCCAAAGATACATTTCCCCCTCTGAGAGCTTAGGTAGGGACAGCTTGGCTGTTCCCAGTGACCTTCTATGGCATTCTTTGGAAGCCAAGGAAATACAAGGCCAGACCAGGTCTGTGTCTAACCAAGGCTTCTCATGAGTACTGGATTAAAATTGGTTTCTACTGTTCAGCCATAGCAGAGGTGCAGGAGTATGCTTTCTTACTGCAAAGACAGCTAAAAAGAGTTGGGGGCTGATTGAAAGAGGCTGGAATTTGTGCTTAGCACGGAGATTCTGTGTGTGCTGCCTCAGATACAGAAAGCCCTGCTGCCTTCAGGATCCAGTCACTGAACACCAGTAGATTCTTATACTTGTAGGATGGCGCAGCTGCAGTCAACCCTGAACACTGGTCTAGCAGCTCCAGCTTCATTCAGCCAGGGAAGCCGACACCCCACGCATGAATGAATGCTCCTGTTGGCCCCTCTCAGATGTCACTGGCTGAGTTCAGGGTGACCCTCTGACCTTCCTGGGTTACAAGACCTAGAGGGACCAGTAGTTCCTTCAGTGAAGAGCCACATGGGCCCCCATCCGTCTACTGAGACTAGGTGAGAACACTGTGTGATCTTGACACAACAAAATATGATAAGAGATTTGGCCACCTGGGGCTGCTGGTAACTCACCACTCCCAGTTCAGGAATCATCACAGGATTTGGGTTACAGTACACAGATGGGATGTCCCAGCTCAGGTTCCCTCACACCCACATTATAGAGCACTTCACCAGCTCTCCCCACAGCCCACAAGAACCTGCCAACTGGCAAGTGCCTAGAGGGGCCCAGGGCTGTATGCCACCTCCCAGAGGATTTGTCTGCCATTGTAGGTTACACAAAGGCTGGTGCTCACTGCCACTTGGTGGGCAGAGCAGTGAGGCCTGGTATGTGCCTCCCTAGTACAAGTACCAACCCTGAGAAAGAAAGCAGCAGTTTTGGAAAGCACTAGAGCTGTCACATAGAAACCCTTCTGGAAAGAGCAGGAGTTCAGAGGTCAGCAAGGCCTGGGTCTGCCACCCATTGCCTGGGCAAGATCTACTAAGCTGCCATTATGTTGATTCCTCAGTCAAAGTGGGGGCTCACTCCAACCACATGGCAGCCAGAAATACATGTGGCCACTAGCTACATACCTGTCAAGGGCTATGCCCCCCACCAGCAGAAGACATTGGTCTGTCTATTTAAAAATAGGAATGTTACAGGTGTGGTCAACTAAGATGAGGCTGTACTGGAGGAGGCGTTAGGATTTTGTTCCGACTTGGTATGGCATGAAGTTACCCAGTTACCTGGCGGCGGATTTCTATGGATACAGGGATTTCACGGGGAACACGGCAGAATGCAGCGACGGATAGCAGGAGATACTTTGCAGCTGTTTCCACGTAAACAGGACTTTATTGTCAAATGGGTATGGTTATGATTAACAGAAAGGTTATGATGGCAGAGAAGGGAAGGGGAAGAGAAGAAGAAAAGAAGAGAGAGAGAGAGATGGTGAGGGAAACTCCCAGGACAAACAAAGGTGAGAGAGAGGCTTAAAGTCAGAGCTCAGAGGAGGGCGTGGCTTTAGAGGCTAGCAGGAAGGTGCCTGACTCAATACTGTGACTTTGTAGAGATGGTAAATGTGGATGCCACAGGTGCATAGGATGGATGCTTCAGGAAGATTATGGGGGTGATGTTCCTATAGGAAAAGAAAGCCAAAGGTCTCCAGCAAAGCCCCAGAACTGGAGTGAGACAGGACGTCCTGGGGAATCCCTGCTGGCATCTTGATCTTGGACTTCTGAACTCAGAGGTGTGAAACAGCACATCTGTGCTTGGCCGCCTAGCCTGGAGTTGGTTACAATAGCCTCATATAGTAACAAATATGTAAGTCACCTGCTACTGACCTTGAATCTTGTCAACTTGACTGGATGTGAATCACCTAAGAGACACAGGTCTGGGCATATCAATCAGAGTGTTTCTAGAGAGGCTTAAAGGTGGTGGCAGTGATGGTGGCGGTGGTAATGGTGGTGGTGATAGTGGTGGTGGTTGGCGACGGTGGTGATGGTGGTGGTGGTTGGTGATGATGATGATGGTGGTGGTGGTGATGGTGATGATGGTGGTGATGATAGTGGTGGTTCTGGCGGTGGCGATGGTGGTGATGGTGGTGGTGGTGATGGTGGTGGTAGTGGCAGTGGTGATGGTGGTGGTGGTTGGTGATGGTGGTGGCGATGGTGGTGATGGTGGTGGCGATGGTGGCTGATGATGACAGTTGTTGTTGTTTGAATGAAAACAGCCCCTACAGGCTCATTTGTTGGAATGCTTACTTAGTTCCTAGTGGATAGAACTGTCCAGGAAGTAGAAAGAGGTGTGGACTTACTGAAGGAGGCGTGCCAAGACGCGGCCCTGCTTCCCTCCCTACTCTAAAACACCCAGCATCCAGGTGGTCCAGTGCTCCCAAATCCTCCTGAGCTGCTTGGAGATGAGTGGGAATGAGGGAGACGAAGGATTCTGACTCTTCTGTGTCATCTCACAGAAGCTTTCAAAACTGCCGGAATTAATCTGTGTCAGAGAAGACATTTCTGAAGAGGATTCTCCTGATAGAACCAAGAATAAAGAAAGGTCTAGACTTCTCAATGATGAGGAGGAGGTGACTTTGCTACTTGGGATAATGGCTTCACACTGAAGTGATGATCAAAGTTATGGAAATGCTCCTGAGTGGGAAATAAAAGCAATGTAGCGGTTTGAACGTCATGTCCCTCATTTGAATACTTGGTCCCCAGTTGGTGGTGCCATTTGGATTTGATGGAGGAAGCATGTCACTGGGAGAAGAGGGGGTCTTTGAGAGTTAAAAGATTTGCATTACTAACTCACTCTCTGCTTCTTGCTTACAATTCAAGATGTGAGCTTTGAGCTTCAGCTGCTACGCCTCCACTCTGCTATCATGGAGTTGTATGCTTCTGGAACCGTAAACACAAATAAAATTCTTTCTTCTGTAAGTTGCTTTGATTGGGTCAGATGTTATATCACAGCAATAGAAAAGTAACTAATACACCCACCAAAATCTAAAAGTGTGAGCTGCGACTGCTCATGATGCTAAACAGTGTGGGACACGGATGCATCCATCCATGAAGTTCATCATCAAAGTCAAACCCAAGATGAATGAAGTGTTGTAATGCAAAGAACAGTCAGAGACTCTCCCTCCAAGCCCCAGACATCTTTGATGGCACCCAAATACTTGCTCTTGTATTTACTCTATTTGCATTCGAAAGTGTTCTGCAAGATGTGCGCCAGAAGCTAAAATATTCAGGCACAGGCAGCAAGAAGTTAGCATGCATGCAGACAGGTTGAAAAAACACCAGTCTGAAACGAAGTTCAGGGAAGGAGCTTTGGCGGCCACCAAAACAAAGCTCCCACACCATGCTTGCTGCCCATAGTCTGCCAACCCATTTACAAGGGTAAGGTTCAGAGGGTCTTAATTTTTGGCAAATCCAACCAGAAAAGCCACAGCCCCTGTGTTTCAGTCTCACTGTGCATCAGTTGGTTCCCACAGTAGCAGAGCCGCAGCGTACATGGTACACACCCCTCATCCTGGGAGCTGGAATTCACAAAAATAGTTGTCTCAAAATTGGCACATCCTAAGCTTGTCTTCTTGGCTTGTGGGTGGAGTCTTCTCCCTGTCCTCACAGGGTCACCCTGTGTCTGGTCCCCACTTCTTATTAGGACCCCAGTCATGTGGATCAGAGTCACTTCTGTTGACCTTATTTTACCCTAATCCTCTCTTGAAAACCCTCCTAGTTCTTAGGGTCAGGATTCCAACACAAGAATGGAATGACCTACAGAGGGTACATCCCCATGGTGAGGGTTGAGGAGCAGGTCTGTACAGCTTCAAATCACCGGCAACTGATAAAGAAGGATATATTTTTATTTAGACGGTTCTGAGGGGGAAACTCACTGATAACAAGAGATTAAACAGTTGTGTGGTTCCTGGAAGGCTGGACTGGTCCATATGGCTGAAGCTCAGAGGGTCAGGTCAGGTCCTCCATCCAAGAGCAAACAGGAAGCACTAGAGAGCCTCTGCCTATGTGCGCCCTGATCTAAAGCTGCTCTTTAATCACACCTAATTCTGTATTCTCGATGGTCATAGGTGAATCCTGATCTATGATGCCCATGAGGCCATGCCTCTAGGTCAAGGTGATAGCATCTGCTCTCTACTACAGGTCTGCACTGACCGCCAGCCTATGTGAATAAACACGAGTGGGTTAAAAAACACAGTGCTGGGGCTGCATGCCCACCACTGAAGAAGGGCAGCCTCTAATTTCCTGTATGTGGGTGTTCTGAGTCATAGCAGCATTGCAGATGGAGCGAGCTAGAGTGCTCATGTCTGTCTGGGGTCTGAGATGAGTGAGTATAAGAGGACTGATCCATGAGACTTCAGTGAAGTGTCTAGACAAAGCAAGAAAAAAACCAGTAAATACTACACTATATAAATATGTCTCATTACAGTGGGCAGCCTGGATCGGAAGATCAACAACCCAGGCTAGAATTATACACATATTCTAAGATCCCTGCCTGTTCTACCTCTGTTAACTCTGATTCCTTGAGTGAGACTTAAATCACCCACTTATATCAAGGAGCCTGGCAGAAACCCAAAGAACTTGAAGAAGGAGTTCACCAGAGCTGGAAACATGGTCCCTAGCACAGATCATGCCACGGCATGAGTGTAGACAGAGCATTCCAGTGGGCTCCCAACATCCTCCTGACAAGGAATTGCATTTCACACTGGAAACCACTCTGCACTGAGTATCCTCATCATCACTAATTTCTTTATTATGCTGTGTGTGTGTTCATGTGTGTGCAGGTGCTGGTCCAACATCTATTCCTCTCACCAGCCTGGAACTCACTGATTAGGCAGTGTTGGCTGGTCAGTGAGCCCCGGGGATCTACTTGTCACTGCCTCCCAAAAGCTGGGATTACAAGAGTGTACCACTATGCCTGGCTTTTTTAATGTAGATGATGAGGATTGAACTCCCATCCTTAAGCTTGCAAAGCAAGCATTTTACCAACCGAGACATCTCCTCAGCTTTCTGCAAAGCATTTAGATGACCTATGTTGAACACAAGCTTGGTGGAAATTGAGGCAAGGTGCACTGAGGAGGATTTTGCCCTGGATGGCTGTCTTTAATTTGCATTATCTGCACCTCTGAAAAACAGCAATCCAAGGTCAGCCCATGCTGTGACTGGCTCAGCTGTCCAAATGAAATGGTTTTTGCCTTGAGCAAAGGTCCATCAATCATACTGGGACTTGTGGCAGTCAGTGCCCAAACATGACTGGGGCCAACACCTGAAACTTAACACAAGGACTTTAAAGAGAGCTGGTGACCTTGACCTAGAAAGGCAGGCTAACATCAGATGCTGAAGTCCAAGGGCCAGGTTCATGCTTCTGAGAATTTGATGAAGGAGACCATGGCTGTGGATGCCCTTTTCGAATTAGAACATTTCCACTTGCAAAAGCTTAACTGTAGCCATCAGATGCTGTGACAAAGCTGTTCCTATTGTCGAGGTGAGACTGCATTGAGCACTGCTCAGACCTACCAAAGCTCGTGTGCTCCTGGAAGATGAGTTAATTTTCCTCCTTAGCCTCTCTCTCTCCGGCAGAGATGTCACAAAGTAGACAGCCTCTGGCTGCAGTAATCAGTATAAAAGCAATAAAGTGAAGCGGAGAGACTTCCCTGAGTGAGAATCAGGTGCATTGATAAAGCACTTACCATTCTAATCAATGCTCCCTCATCGGAGGTGGGACACATCCAAACCTTCACATTTCCCGAACCACACAGCTGCCAGGAGCTGGGGAACCCTGAGGCTTCCCTCATGAGCAGCATGGCCCTCCCAGGAGCACAGAGTGCAGACGGAGAGAGAGAACTCAAAACTAATCAACAGGAGAGAAGCAGGCCAGGCCAGATGGTGACAAATCACAGGCAGGAAGGGGTAGAAGGAGCTGAGGAGGGGGGGAGGTGGGGAGGGAGTTCACCCACCAGAGGAGAGACAAAGAAGGAACAAGCAAGCTGGGAAACAGACACAAGATGAGAGGATCCTGAAAATCCAAGTCTTAGAGTGGCACTGGGGAAGAGGAAGCTGTTTTCTTCTGGTCAGAAATATGGAACCTCCAGGTAGAGACACCATTGCTCTTCCCCAACAGTTGATCCAGTAGAACCAGCCAATCACCTGGCCACGAGAACAACTCTCAGGAAAGCTCATTTGCCATGATAAGAATATGGGAGGAATAATTATCCCTTTAATGAGGTAATGTATTTTTCTCTCCCAGAATCCCTGCTCTCTGTGAAGTTCCTAGGTTCCGTTAGGTCTGCTCATCTGAACTCTGGCTCAGGAACGTGTAACTTTTCCTTTTTCTTCTCTCTACCTCTTTCTTTTAGCCTCTGGCCAGAGCCTCGTAAGCTTTCTCCAGCACCCTAAGCCTTTTAATTCTTTCTCTGACACCCTCCTCATCACCACATAGCTGCTTTGTCTACATGTGTCTGCTTACAAACAGGATGGTTGCTTTCTTCTTCTCCAGTTCTCACCACTGGGCATCTACCTAGACTTACAGCTTGCCTGTCCTGGGGTTTTTCTTTTAAACACTAATAAGATGGGCCTCCAGCTTTTTCCTGTGTCTCTAACTCTTTTATTACACCACTAAGAAGCCTAAGGGGACCCTGAGCTTTCCCAGTCACATGTGACAACCCCAAATTCTTGATAACACTGTTCGATCTCAGGCCCTCCATATATCCAGAAATGAGCTCAAGCTGCATTATAGAAGAATTTCTGGCTGCTAGAAAAAGCCAACATTCTTCAGGAGCTTGTAAAATGTGTTTTCTGTCCCCAAAGCTGTCATTTCCCTGCCTCTGGCAGGAAGGATGTGGCTCTCTCCATTGACATGCACTTATGGTAGCCTATCAAAGCCCATGCTGGTGCCAGGCTCCTCAGCCCCTGCTCACAAGCACCTGCTGTACATTTCAAAGCCTGACACTAGCCCTTCTCACCTCCCCCTGTACCCCAAACTCCCTGCAACTCCCCTTGTCTCCTTGTCTTCCTGCTAATGCCTCATTTCTCACTGTTTTCCTGCAGCCCTGCCACCCACTCCTCTCTCTCTCTCTCTCTCTCTCTCCATTATTCTCTTCCACTTCCCTGGCCCTGGCCAGTCTGTTTTCTTTTCTTTCTGCTCAGGACTCTTCCTCTGAATATTTTTTCTCTCTCTCTTATCCATAATAAAAACCTTCCCTCAAAGGACTGGCCATTTTAGCTATTTCTTGACTATACTCCTCTTTTATAGAAACACAATCACAGCAAAGATGTTAAGACCACAGCCCTGTCTTTGACTGGATCACCTTCCTGGTGACTTTTCATGGGACACCAGCAGAGAAGGTGTCACATGCTCTTTGCCTAACCTAGCCTCTGAGCCGCAGCATTCCACCCTGATGTGGGAATTACTGGACTTATGTATAAAATTTGGGTAATTCCAGGACAAGGCTTCCATTTCCAGAAGTTATTTTCCCAAAGAGAATTAAATGAGAATTAGCCGTGAACTTAGGCAGAAAAGCATACCCTGCTGGCTGATTATGTCTGGGTTCCAAGACTCCTGCAAGCAAGGTCACCTGACCTTGCATATAAAACTCCAGTAGAGGAAGGGACAGTGCAGGATCCTGAAAGCACAGAGAAGAGCTGTAGCTCATTCAGTTTTAGTGTTTGAAAACGTTAGATATGAAAACGAGTCCTTCTCCCCCTGTCGCAATAGAGTCATGACAGAGAACTAATGGCCACAGGGCCAGGGTTGCCTTTCCTCGGTTCCCTGCATGGCAGGGCCCCAGGGCTTCTGCTCTCCTTCAGACGACTTAAGATAAACCAAAATGATGAAAGCAGTGAAGAGGAACTGCTCTGCTGAGCATAGAGAAAGGGATACCCTGGTAGCACTGCAGAGTAGATGGGGATGAGACTCCCTTAGTTTTTAGTGATGGGATAATAAAAGCACAGAGACAGCCAGACTCCGTGCCTTCTTTTTCTCTCAATAGTGATCCAACAAAGCACATTGGGTAGCTGCTCAAAGTAGAAACAAAATCTGAAGCACAAGTTTCTATACTGGAAAAGACAGGTAGACGGACACTTGAGTGTTTGGAAGAATGGGGGATGGATGAGTGGGTAGAATAGATGGATGGGCATATAAGGAGTAGAAGACTGAGTTGGTGGGTGGATAGGTATGGGGTTTATGGTAAGGGGGTGCTCATGGTGACACATTCCTATGATATCAGCACTTTGGGAGCTGAGGCAAGAAGATCATGAGTTTATAACCAGCCTGGGCTAAATATCAAAACTACTTAGAGAGTAAGAGCGAGAGAGCGAGAGAGAGAGAGAGAGAGAGAGAGAGAGAGAGAGAGAGAGAGAGAGAGATATTGAGATTGAATATATAAATTTGACTCTGAATTTGTGACAGTGATTTGCCCCTGAGGGGAGGGGACTGGAAATAAGAACAACAAAGACTGACTGTATCAGTAAAGCTTAATCCTATCACTAAAAAGTGAAGATTGCCTGTGGTCACAGATCCATGTAATAGACACTCTAGAGCCCGTGATATTTATTATTCTCAGCATTTTCTCTAAATGAGAAATAAAACACTTCTGAAGCCCTCGGGCATCCTCAGCCTCCTGGGCCTGGCTGGACGGTTGGGCATCAGCTATGGCACTATCCTTGAACTCCAAGACCGTCACCAGTATCATCTACTATCCAGTTGCTTTTGTGATTTTCTTCATTGTTGAGACAAAAGCAACTTAAGGAAAAGAGGGTTTATCTTGCTCACAGTCTGAGGGCACAGTCCATCAATGGCGGGGAAGGCATGGCACAGGAGTGTCACACTACATCCACAGTCAGGAAGCAGAGAGAGCTGAACGCTGAAATGATGCTATCTGAATGCTTCTCTGGAAACATCCTTGCAGACACTAAAATGTGTGTCTCCCAGGTAATTCCAAATCCAGTCAAAATGGAAATAAAGCATCATGTCAGTCCTGTTGCCTGGCTTTTCTTTTAAAGCAGAAAAATGTGCCTAATCAAACTCTTATACAAGTAATCTCTAGTCAAGTCTTTAGTCCCAAATAAACCTCCTTTAGGTGAGCACTAGACAAAGAGAAAAGAAAGTCCATTCTGGGACAGGGAGAAAGAGCTGAGGTCACTGAACCTGATGATCTGAGTTCAATCTCAGTAACCTACATGGTAGTAGAAAGAACTAACTCCTAATGTGCCATGGCATTCACACACACACACACACACACACACACACACACACACACACACCACAGAGCACACACACATACACAGCACACACACACACAGCACACACACACACAGCACACACATGCAGCACACACAAAATAAAAAAGTAAATAAAATTAATTAAAGAATTATTTAAAGCTGTATAAGGAAAGTCCATTCTGAGAGATGGGCAAAGTGAAGTGCAGCCCTCAGGACAGCCTAAAAAAAGTTTGACACAGGACTTCTGCATGTCTGAGTTGATCAGGGAGACTGTCTTGTGATACTTAAGAAGTCAGTAAGTATAGTGGCTTACTCCTTCAGTCCCAGCACTGAAGAGGCTGAGGCAGGGGAATTTTCAGAAGTTCAAAGGTAATCTAACCTACACAGAAAGATCCTATCTGAAAATAATTTCAAAACAAGAAACAAAGAAAAATCCCCAGTGTGAGTGTTGGTATGTAGGGAACAGACATATCTCCAATAGGAGAGACAGAACCCTAAAGAGCTAGTCTCCATCTCTCAGTCCATCCATCCTGTGACTCTACTTACCCTGCATGTGAGGAACAGGAAAGGCTACAGAGAGATCCAGAGGACAGACAGCTAGCTGGTGCACTTATTCCTCCAAGGTTAGGAAAACACATGGACTGAGGGGCAGTATCCTCGACCTGTGCAGACCCTGAGATTCACCGAAGCATACACTGCCCATGAATGGTGCCATTATATGAATTATAATGAGATTTTTTAAAGAAAGAAAATGAAGGCTGTGGAGATGATCAGCAGCTAAAGCACTTACCATGAGGATCAGAGTTCAGATCTTCAGAACCCTATCATCCCATCCTCAGAAGAAGGGTCTCCAGAACAAGCTGCCTAGCAAGCCTAGCCATATCATAGGTGAGCTCTGGAACTGACTGAGAGTCTGCTGCAACTAACAAGGTGGGAGAGATGTAATCAAGGACGATCCCCTACCTCAACCTCTGACCGCCACAAGCACAGGTATGCCAACTCTCACACACATGCAAACATACATATGTATACAACTCACACACACATGCAAACATACATATGTATACAACTCACACACACACATGCAAACATACATATGTATACTACACATGAATATGAGGAAAAAAAAGAAAGAAAATGGGGTTTTGTTCTGTTCTCAGAAATTGCCATGACACAGCCATTCTGTTTCAAACTGATAGACAGGTCACTGTCTGGGGGCCCTTGTACATTCCTCCCCTCCACTCAGAATTCTCCGGGAAGAGCCTGTGGCTCTGATCTTATCAGCCCTGTCCTTGGCCATGTACACTGGGAGCAAGTGCAGTCTCTCCCTGCCAGCCCTGTACCTGACCCCCATCTCCATTCCTTCTTCCAAGAGTCTCCCATCCACTTCTTCTTCCAGCCTTCCTCCAGTCAGACAAGGCCATGTGTACAAATTTAGTGAAGTCACATGCTCTGAGCAGAACTCACTTGGCCACCCAAACCACCGGTCCTAGCCATGTCTCAGTCCACCCCTATGCTTGACTTCTTCAGCCACACCTAACCCTTCAACACACAGATTTCATGGCCAGTTGTCCTTAGGAAGTTCTGAGTACACATCTTCCCTAGTAAATGCATCGCTTGGGGCTTAACTCAAATGTTCCTTCTTGACTGACAGGGGAGTCTTAAGTGAGCCCAGTGCCTCCAGCCAGGCTTAAATACTTGGTCTCAGCTGAGGCTGCATTATCAAAACACACAGGAAGACACTGAACAAGCAGCCCCTCAGGTGCTGTGAGACAAATCACAACTCCAAGGCCACTAAAGACCTGAGAAAGTCTGGTGGAACATCTGCCTGAACAGAGGAGAGTCTGAGCTCCCTCAGAGGCAGGAAGAAACCCTGGAAGAGCTGAACAAAGAGAGTGACCACCATACTGCTGGGTGATGCACCAGTCACTGAGGCCACACTGTGACCTGACGTACCTGGAAATGTCCAGAACAGAAAAAACCCACAGACAGAGAGGGCAGATAAAGTTTGTCATGCTGAAAGTGGTGTGGGGGGATCTTCCTGAGGTGGTGGAGTGCCCTAAAACCTGGATGGAGAAAATGGGCACACAGCTTGCCTAATTTACTAAAAACTCTTGACCTGCATGCTTAAAATAAACAGACTCTGTGATCTGTAAAAATTATAAATCAATAAAGCTGTTCTGACTGTTTGGGGGCAGTGTTTTTTAAAAGGAACTCTGGTGAGGGAGATGCTGAGAGTGGGGCCAGGTATGTGGGTAAAAGGAAGGGAAGGGCCATGGCCCAGACTGTACATGGACTCATCCAGGGGCCTCTGTGCTTTCCATAAACAGATGCAAGCTCTCACTTGGTGAGACATTATTATACTGGGAATGCGGGGGTGGTGATCTAGGGTTTGGGACAGAAAGTGAGCTAGGGATGCCTGACAGATGAGCCGTGCAGGGAACCAGCTGTCCCTGAGCTTCATAGGGAAGATAGTGACTTGAGCAAGGGAGAGCTGGGATTCCAGAGGAAGGAATTCTGCAGGCAGCAGCCTCTGGCAGGAATCTGAGACTGGGAATGCCCAGCTCCAAGCTGTGAGCTCCAAGGTGTGAGCTAGCTGCAAGTTTAGATCCAGGCTAGACAGTGGGACTAGACACTGTGGCTGGGAGCCAGGTACTATAGCTCCAGCCCCTCCACTGGGGGCTTTCTATCAGTGACTTAGCTAAGACACTTAGTCATCAGGCCAAAATTTAGCAACCAGTGCTATGATGCTGTAGAGAACAAGGCAGAAGTGAGCCATATGGAACCAGCATCCTCTGCCGGGCATCCTAAACAACCCAGAACAAACCTTCCTGACATAAAGGATGAAGGAAGGTGCCATCAAGCCTAACAGCTCTTACCACTCATACCAGCTGCCTATTTTCCAAAAGCACAGACACCATGAGCCTTTGAAGACGTGCCACATTCTCTCCTGCCCTTGGGCCAAGAACAATGTTCAAATGGCTGGTCAAGATGATTAAGTTGGGTACCAGCCTTCCTGTACCCTCTCACCATGGCTGGTCCTTTGCTCAGCTACTAGACAGGGGCATGGGTTCAAGTGTCTTCATAACAAGCTGAGTTTCCCTGGTATTCAAAAGCACAAGAAATTTCATATATGAAAAGCCAGTCACCTGTGTGTGACCAAAAGCGCAAGAGGGAGATGACCATACTGTGCCTGGAGCTTCAGTTCAACCTCGTCAATACACACAATGCTCAAGGGTGTTTCTGGGTCAGACATAGCAGATGGACCATTCAGAAGCAGATGATGATGGAGGCTGATGTGATAGTCAGAGACTTCTAGGAGTGCCAAATCTGGAGCAATGGCTGGGGGGGGGGGTAAATGAGTGAGATGGGACAGAGAGAGCCAAACAAAGAGAGAGGAACAATAAAGTGCAATAAATAGTCTTTAAGGGGGTCAGGGTGGTAGCTGAAAAGCTTTTTGCTAAATGAAATACCCCATAGGAAGATATATCTATGTCATAAATGGAAGCACTAATTAAGGCAAAAGGGGCCAGCCTCGTTTCCCTGCAGCAGATGCCAGGAGATGGGCCAGGGTGGCAGGGTGGATGAGATTGGGCTTGGACTGATAGCTTTGGCTGAGCTTCTGGTACCAAGTCTGACTGGAGGTTGAGTGGCTGCTGCTGGGAATCCTCAAGGACCCTCCCCCATCCCCACGGAGCTCTTCTTCCACCTCCCTGGGACAAATGTGGGTTCAAATTAGTACTGCTGTACAGCTCGGCCTCAGCCAGTGCTGTATCCACTCCTTCATTTACCATTCTCCAAAACTATAACAGAAGAGCCCACTTCACTGGATGTTGATTTGGGCACATGACACTTTTTAAAAGGCCAAGTTGCATGGCCAGTGTCAGTAGTACAGCACATTTGAAATGATGCAGAAATATGCTTCAACATGTGCTTGGCACCCGTTGGCAATCTCTGCTCATCCTTTAAACCCACCACCCAAGCCCTGCCCAGTCAGGGCTCTATGGTCCCTTGTCAGCACTGCCCTAGGCTTTCCTGGCTCAAAGTTTCTGACTCACTGGAGTTGTGAAGTCAAAAATAGCAATTAGCAGGATGCAGCAGGGCTTGGCCTCATGGGCAGTGAAGGACAGTCCTGCAGCTTCTCCAAGCACCACCACCCAGTGTGTAGGCACTGGGGGCCCCTGGGGCAAGCTGGCTGGCAGCTCCACTCAGCTCCTCTGGGCAGGATTCCAGGAACTGTGTCATGTCCCCAGCTAGACAGGGGACTTAGCCGGCAAGGGACAGTATGCGGGAACAATGTCCGCTCTGTTGCTGACAACTCATACCCGTGGGAGTGCCTGTCTCTGCCTCCAGGGGCTTTGTTTGTCTTGAACAAAATGAAGTGAAATGGTCTTCAGAAAGTTCCAGAACTGATTACGCTCCTGAGAGGCCCTTCTGGTTACGAAGTGCTATTGCAAGTCTAGTCTTCAGTACAGGTGTCCAGGGCAACCCTTCCCAGCATGCCAGGTAACTCCAATGGGTGCAAACAGATGCAAGACCTGTGGGAGAAATGGATCTGCACCACAATAAAGGTCACTAGCCAGGGGACTGGTCAAACCAGGCAGAGCACATGGGCATACCATGTCAGTGCTGTGGCTGCCCAAACTATATCAGACATGCCTACACTCAGAGTCCTGTGAACCTTCCCCAGTCACCTGACCCATATAGCAGGAGGCATAACTCAGAGGACTTCTCAGGGTAGGGACACACACGCAAAGTGATAACAGCAAGACAAGACTGTGGTCCTAGGGCTGTTTTCCACACAAGCTACTCACCAGTCACCTTCCCCACTGAGTTTCAGTTACATATGTAAAGCAGGCCTGAGTCCCTGGCAGTCTGTGGGCACACCATGGGCCTTTTGTTCAGGGGGTTTTTAGACTTCAGCCCATCTGCTCTGCCTCTCACCTCCATGTTACTTCTACAGACTGGGATGTTTGCTGCTATGCTGTTCACAACAGCTTACATAGATGTCAGATGCACGAACAAAGAAAATATGGTGTATATATGCAATGGAATCTTATACGGTCATAAAGAATAAAAAACATGACATTTGCAGGAAAAAAATAGATGAAACTGAAGATTGTTTTGTTAAGCAAAATAAGCCAGACTCAAAAAGACAAATATCACATACTTTCTCTCATATAAACAATCTAGATTTAAATGTGTGGCGGGTGGGGAGTAGAAATGGTACTTATTGTGAAAGGGGAGAAAATGGAGGCCCTTTATGAAGAGGAAGGAGACCAAAGAGGGAGATGGACAGGGTAGGACAGTGGGGGAGAAGGTAAATAAGAACCAAGTTTAATGGCACGTATGTATGAAAATGTCACAAGAAAACCCACTTCTTTATGCATTATCAAAAAAAGAAAACCCATAATTTAAAACTTCTGCAGCCTTCCTGGGGACCAGGAGGAAGCATGCTGTATGGATCCGTCTCCTCCCAGCTGTGGATCACGAAGGCTCCATTTGAACACCTAAGAAGCTGCCCTCTCCATCAGTTAACCATCAACAAAGATGCTCAGACACACTACCAAGCTCACGGTTGCTACAAGGACTACCTAGAACACGTTCAAGACCTTAATGTGGTGCTTTATCATGAGGTCAGCATCCAGGAAGTCATTTTGGTATACTGATGGCACACGGGATGTCCCCTGTGTGGGACACACCCACAGGAATGAGTTATGTCAGGATCAGCTCAAGGCAAGGAGGCTACATCCTGCCTGAGTGGAGTGAGCCCAGCTATCCAGGAGACAGACCCCAGCACAGAAGGGGTGTTCTAGGGTCTGTACCTGTTCCCAGGAGCCTAACCCTCTTCCCTCCCAGCTTTCATCCTCAGGTCTGCTATCCTGGAAGGCTTCTTATACAGAACACATCCCTATATCAATAGCAATTCTGGAAAATAAAGATTAACCAAGTAAAACATCATAATAGAAAAATGGCTGAAATGGATGGCAGGTCAAGGGTTCTTTACTTTGGAGGCCAACACTGAGAGATATAGTCTCTAAGAAACCAGAAAGTCAGAATAAATTATCTAAAATAAAGAAGCCAGCCTAGAAAGTGTCCAGAGGAGAACTGGGCACTGTAAGACCTCTCCAATGAACTGCAGCGAAGCAGAAGGCTGGGGTAGAAGGTGCCTTTTCCCTCTCACTGAGGCTTTTTCCCTTCCTTGGGTAGGAGACAAGTTGATGATGGATCCAGCTGATGGGAGATCCGTAGGCAGGACACTTCCCTGAGTGATGGGGGTGGAAGGGGTCCACCAGGTAGAAAGGGACTTAGTATCAGGACAGAGGACTTCCCAAGGAAAAACATTTAAAAGAAAGTGGGGATAGCTGCCCCCAGGCCTCTAGGAAGATTCCCCACCCCCATCTCTTTTTATGTATAAAGTCAAATAGACTGATACATCTAACTTCACAAGAGAGCTGAGAGGATTCATTACTGTGCTCTTAGATCCAGGGAACGGAGCTGCAGTGACTTGGCTGGAATGGGGTGGGGAGGGATGGTCTAGGCAACAATAAAGGCAGAGAAGAGGATGAGGAGAGCCAGCCACCTTCTGCTGAGTGAAAACTCACCCCATAGAGAAATGACTGTCTTAAGAAACATTATACTCAGGAGGAAAATAATCAGACATCAGAACATGTGCCAAACAACAGCCCTGGAGAATACTTGTCAGAAATAGTGTGGTGCTATTAAAACAGACAGGAGTCAGCCAATCGGAGCTACTCCAGATCAGAGAATCCTGGGAACAGACCCATCCAGACAAAGGCATGACATAGAGATACCAGAAAATTCAACAGTGAGAGACTGAGATGGAGAGGAGACCACCAGAGGGAGGCTATCTGGTTTCTCTGACAGAGACAGGAGCCAGGCTGGAAACATCATTTATGACATAGAACACCAAGGAACTGCCTTGCAAGGAAAGACAAGCAAATCCACACTTCCAAGAAGGACCAACAATAACCACTTTCAGGGCTTGGGGTGGGGGTGGGGTTGTACTGTTTTTACAGAGTACCTGAATTCAGTTCCCAGCACCCATGTCAGGCAGCCCAGCCCCGAGAGGTCTGATGCCTTCTTCTGGCACTTCAGAAGAACTTCACACACACACACACACACACACACACACACACACACACACACACACACACTACAAGCAAGTAGAATTAGTTAATTCGTTGATAAATAGGTTTCCAGCAGGGTGCTAAAGTGCATGATGGTGTTAACTGCAGGAAGGCTGAGCTTAGGAAGACACAGTATCCCAAGGGTTTGGATTCTAGTGTCACTAACCCTGAGCTCAGCATCCACAACTCAACAGAGCAGACAGACTGCACATGGTGAGGCCCAGAAGGATATTCACATTCACAAGCAGGCTCCACCTACAGCAATGAACTCTGCAAGGGTAATAAAATAAAAACCAAACAAAGAAAAGGCTGCTGCAAAGACCTCTGGCCTTTCATAGAACATTGAGGTGAGAACAGACTCGGTGTGACTCTGGGGTACTTGGGTGCAGGGCTGGGCTGAGTGTTAAGTAAGATATGCAACATCTGCAAGCAGAGCCCTTACCAGAAGAAGAGAGAACACAGACAAGGCATGGGGTGAGGGTGGAAGGAGGAAATATAAATAGCTAGTTACTGCTCACCAAACCCTCCAAGGCCCAGTCTGCAATTAGGTGGCCCTCCTAAGGAGGCTAGGGAAGGCAGGGAAGTGAGATACTTGCCAGTCCACCCTCTCCATCCCTCCCCTTCATGACACATAGAGAGGATGTGGAGTACTCCAGACCCTAGGAGAGGCCTGGCTACCAAATAAAGGGTCCTGAATCTCCAAGTGTCTGGGTGAATGAGAACTTCCCATCTCCTCTTCCTGACAGGTGTGAGGAAGGGGGGACACTGTTCCAAGAGCCTGGGAACTGGAGAGCAAGCTCAGTTTAGCAATCAGCTTCATTCATCCAGAAGTGGCCAGGGAAAAGCCCAAGCAGAGGGAGAGAATCTAATGGGAAACAGAAAACCTATTCCTCTTTGTGAGTTTAATAATGCTTCCCCTAGATGTCCCCGCACGCCATCTTTCTTGGAGCAACAACAAAGAAAGATGAATGTTCATTGTTTCCTCACTGGTTTTTTCCTCCATTTAAATTCAAATGAATAATGTCAGAGATGTTCATTAATGAATAGTGTGTGTGTGTGTGTGTGTGGTCTACACCCTTGCAGCCCGCCCCACAGCCTGTCTCCAAGAGCTGGGTAATGGCAGCTTAGAGAGATGCTACCCTAGCTCATTGCCTAACCCTGCCACCCCTTACCCTATCCCCACTTCCATTCCCCTCTACTACCCCACTCCCACCTCTATTACCCCTTTTTCCCATCGCCCAACAACCCATCTCCCATCTGATTCACCCCATTACCCTACCACTCAATCCCCCACCTTCATTATCCCATCACTCCATGGCCACACCCCACCTCCCACCTTGTCACCCCACTTCACTTCCTTCATCCTGTCATCCCAGAGCACATTCCTCACCACTTTTCCTGGTCTCTAATTAAATGGCATTCCCTCTTGTCACAGACACCCAGACATGGAGCAGATTCTTAAAAGGCCCTTGTGTGATCCTGTGTGAGCCCCAGGCAGAGCTAGAGCCTGACAGTCCAGACCAGCAAAGCACCAACAATTCACATCCTGTCCTCACAGGGACTGAAGCTTAGCTCTGCTGCGAGCTTCCATTTCATCAGAAAGCCCCAAGGAGTTGAAGAACAAAGAAGAAGAAAGGCAGAGAAAAATGATAAAATACAGGCCCAGGAACCTCCTGGGAAGTCACATCTAAACACAGCATTCATGGCCATCTATTGCATCCAGCTTGCCTGTGCTCCCTAACCCAAAAAGCAAAAGTCAACATCTAGGGGAGCAAGTTCATCCCCAGGGACAGAGCAGGGTGATTGTCATGGGCAAGCTGTGGCCTGAGGACTTTCGGGACATCCCAGAAAACGATGCTGGGCCCAGGATGGAGGGGCAAGCAGGCAATAACCAGAGCAGTGTAGGGAAGTGAGGTACACTCAGACTAGACTCCTACCTCCAGGAATGAGAGAGCACAGACTGTCCACATGAGGAAGTGGCTACCTTCCCTGCTGAGGCACTGGAACACTGATGTGCTCACTACTGAACTTCTTCTATAAGACTAGGAACTACTCCTGTGGGCTGTAGGCTGAGGCCTGAGGCTTGGATGCTTGACCTAACAGAAGGACCTTACTATGGCCTGGGTATGGCTTGGGTATCCCCTAGGGTTCAGGCTTCAAATCTAATCTCTATAAAGAAGTATAAAAAGTATGGGAACTAAATCCAATGAGGAGTTTGGAGGTGGGAAGTCAAGTCATGGGAGATACAGCTCTCAAATCCTGGTAGTTACAGAAGAATAAAGAGAAATACCAGACAGAAGCATTTATACAACCCCCCACTTTATGCCTATGACATCCTAGTTCATCCTTAGAACTCTGCTAAGAAAGTCACCACCAAGGATAGCCTTTGATCTTGGCTCTCTAGAACCAACGATTCCAAATAAACCTCTTTTCTTTATACATCTTCCTGCAACAAGGTTTCATTATTACAATACAGAACAAATGGAGAGTGTACTATGAATATTGTAGGTGCAGTGGAAAGGAAGGAGGGAGGCTGGGGGCAAGAAACGTCTCAGCACTACACAGTACAGATCTGGAACACCGGCCTGCAGGCCCAGAGTGAACCAGAGTCTGCCACATCGATGCTGGCTAGACAAAGACATCCAAGCAGAGCTGCACACAGGTGCTCACCGTCTGCTGCAGATCCTGGATGAGTACTCGGATCACCAGGGTGTTGTCCTGGGGTTCTTCCATCTTCACACTGCTTGGCTTCTCTGTGGTGGCCCGGATTGTGTCATAGATGGTCTCTTCTTTGGAGCTGTCTGACTCTGAGCCCACGGAATAATCAGAGAAGCTCTGGGCCATCTCATCCTCACTGGATGTGGGGCTGCGTGGCATGGTGCCTGGATCTCTGTGAAGGAAAAAGAAAAGAGAATAAATGAGTACCAGAGAGAACCCAGGGGTCCAGGGAGCCTAAGTCTGTCGATGTGACTGCCAGTCCATGCCACCCATGTGCTTGTATGTCAGATCCCTAAAGGTGGAAAGAACTGGGCACCTCCCTCCTCCTCCCTTGGGCCTGGGCAGAGGCATCCGTCAGGACCAGAACCAGGGATGTTCCTCACACTGTGCTGAAGCTGCTTTAAGGGAGTGGCTACAACTATGGGAATTTACCAGGTGGCTGCAGCAGCAGTTTGAAGCTGCCCTTCATTTTTTTTTTCTTTCAGGCCAGAGTGGCAGCAGGGGGGTGTGGGGGAACTCAGGCACCAGGTCAGAAGGCAGCAAGCTATGCTGTAATAACCCCCTACTTCAAACACAGAGCGGCTAGCAGCACAGAGTAAAAATAGCACACAAAGACAAGGATAAACTCAGAAGGATCATCTGAGAGCAGAACAGAGACTCAAGTCTTGGGCAGGCAGAAGCCAAATAACTAGGGGTCCCCAGAGGCAGAAGCTGGGGAATTCCCTTTCTTAGAGCCAATGCAGACAGCCCCAGTGCAAAGCCCCGGCCAGGCTGTAGATAGGCCCTCAGAGCAGGCCCTTAAGTGAGCCCCAGGAAGACCAAGACAGCCAGGTGAGGTAGCACACACCTATAATGCTAGCATTTAGGAGGTGGAGACAAGAGGGTTATGAGTTCAGAGTTAACCTCAACACATAATGAGTTTGAGGTCAACCTGGGCTATAAGATCTGGAAATAAAAGTAAAGTACCAGTGGAACCCAGGAAAAGTCAACCCACATTTGGTGACTGCAGAGGTGACACTGCTCCATCTCTAGAATAAATGCTTAAACTGGGGTGTTCTGAGGACCTGGCAGGGAATATGCCACACCACACCAGCAATTCTATCTGTATAGAAATTCTGTCAAGAAGGTAAAGGCCAGGTAGATTGGGATGCCCTGGACCGGTGGGGATGCACGAACACCCTCATTATCCAGGCATTGCCTGACCAAGCTGTGGTACCCTCTGTCCATGGGCTCTAAAGCTGTACACAAATGAAACCTGAGCTTTGTGTGGATAACTTCAAACATGACTCTTAGCAAAAGGAAAGAAATTTCTCGAAGGATTCACACAGCCTCTTATGCCTGTGGTTGGAAAGGCGTGGATCAGTCCTACAGACAGATTCACAGATTCATAGGGCATCATAGCTGGGAGGCAGCAATGGCAAGGAAATGTGGGACCTCAGAAGGTGTCTCTCAGGAGGGCAGAGTTAGGAATGGCCAGCCCCACAGGGCTACGTGCTTGCTGGAAGAACCCAGCCTAAGAGAACAAGTGTCAAACTCTGGTAAAGCTGGAACCACAAGTGTATGTGCTGTGTGTTGTACGTTTTCCCCCAGAGAGGACAAAGATCCACTTCTAGAAACAACTTGAATTCTATTCATCTAGAGGACAGTCAGCACAAAGCACCCACATTACAGGCTGCTCCGAGTGGCCTCTGTCCAGCATTCCCCTCCCTGTGTTGGCCATCCCACAAACTATCATCTGAGATGCTACCCCAAGCTGGAGCTCCAAACAAGCCTTTGAATGACTCTTTACAGGGGCTTAGCCCACGATGGGGAGGTGTGGGCTGCTCTGTTAACAGTCTTTTCTCCTATGGATCTGTCTTTTTGTCATTGAATTCACAGAGCCACAAAGCAGAGAACCAAAAATAGTAGTAAAGGGGTTTCCCTCCCTATAGAAGGAGAGGGAGTGGGAAGGAGAGAGGGTGATCAATGAGTGACAGATGGAGAGATATGTGGGTAAGTAGGTGGATCGGGAGACGGATGATGGACATAAAGAGCTGCTGCCTGAGTCAATGTGTACATAGATGAGAGGTAAATATGGATGAGATGATTGAATTAATGGGTGAGTGAGTGGATGGACAAATGTGAGGATGGGTGGATAGGTTCATGGATGGATGGAAGGATGGATGATAAAGGATAGGTAGATAGGTAAGTGGATAGGAGGATTGTTGTATACATGGATGTATATATGAATGACTGGGGTAAGTGAGTATGTAGATGTGTGTCTAAAGGTAATAAAGCAGGAAAGTAGGGAGGGAGAAGCAAAAGATATCTAACATGGCTCTTCATAATGCAAAGTAATACACTGTCAATTATTCACAGTGGTGGCTGCATAGAAACTGTGTAGAAACACAAACCAACTGTCCACAGTGATACTTCATGTTTGTCTATGAATGAAACACATTCCTCATGTTCCAGTGATGTGTTACCTGTCTGCTCAGGGGGAAGTCAGCATCTGGCTCCAGCAGGTACACCTTCTGCCCACCCTGTGTGCCAGGGTCACCATGTGTAAGGCCAGGCATCCTTCTGGGCCTCATAACAATGGCACCCAGCAGTGTCACTCACAAGGACACAGTGGATATCAGCACAGGCATCCATCCAGTGTTGCATGCTCCAGGGGAGCCCCTTCTTATCTAACATGATTGCTGCTGTGCATTCTCCACAGAGCTCAGGAGAACACTCACTGTCTGATTCAAATACACTATGTGCCAAGACTGTACCTGATGAGTTAAGGAGTACCCAGGATCCTTTCTTACTCTTCAATACCTTCAGCTGACAGTGAGTTTCAGAAAATTTACAAACATGATTGTCTCCATGTGGATATACCGTGATTCAGCCTTCTTTAAGGCCTCAGGCTACAGCTACCCCAGGCTCAGTTCTGGCCCACCTAGCCACTTTAGAAGAGCTCTGGGCTGCAGCTGCCCTGTAGCTGAGGCAACTACAAAGTGCACCTACCCTCACCCCTCATCACCACTACATACAGCAAGGCCACTAGCCCTCACCATCAACTAGCTGGCCCCATTAACCTTGGGCCTGGGCCAGAGTTTGAGACTTTTTTGCAGGTGACTTTAGGTTGTATCAAGCTGATAATTAAAGTCAACTACCACACCTATACACACATATACCTACACACACACACACACACACACACACACACACACACACACACACACTAAAAAGAAAGAAAAAAATGTCTGCCAGGGGAGATGGCTCAGAAGCTAAGAGCACTGACTATTCTTCCAGAGGTCCTAAGTTCAATTCCCAGCAACCACATGGTGGCTCATAACCATCTATAATGACATCTGGTACCCTCTTCTGTATACTGTATACATAATAAATAAATCTTTTTATAAAAAAAATGCCTACCAATCCAGAGATGTTATACAAAAACCCAGATATCTAGAATTGTCCATGTCTTCAGGGATGCAACCCTGACCTGTGATACCAAAGGACAGAAGCTATTGGCAGCTCTTCCCAGGGCCCAGTAGCCCCACAGGGTCCTCAGAAACCTCAGGTGACCTGACTGCACTCTTCCCCATGAGATTCTTCAACAGAATCTTCCCACTTAGGCAGGAGCTGATGTTCTCCATTAGATCTGGCAGTGTTCCCTCTGGGGCCACACTCTTGCCCAGCCCACCTGCAAGGGCAGCCTAAGCAGTGAGCCCTTCAATCAGTCAGCAAGGTCTGTAAGTAAAATTCCAGAGCTCACCCTGTGCAGTACTCAATCAAAATCTCAGGGCAGGGTAAGGTCATGGCGGTGCGTACTTTTAAGTCCAGCATTTGAGAAATGGAGGCAGAAGGATCTCTGTGAGTTCCAGACAATCTGGTCTACATAGTGAGAGACTGTGTCTCAAAATATTAATCGACCTATCTCAGAGCAAACAAGTCTTCCTGTATTCACTAGCTGAACAGTGTTCATGATTTCTGCCAAAATCTTCTCTGTCACACAAAGATCCAGAAAGGCACCCGAGGTCCATGATCAAAGGACCCAGCCATCTCCTCATCCCAATTAGGAACTGACTTCAAAGTAACTTTTAGCATTCACTTGATCATTCACCATCCTTTTTTAGACCTTTTCTTTTTTTTTTAATGTGTGCCTGTGTGAGTAAAGACACATGAGTACAGACGTCCATGGGAGGGCAAAAGAGGACATTGGAGGCGCTGGAGCTACAGCTTCAGGTCGTTGTGAGCTGCAGGGACAGAACTCTGGTCTTCTGGAAACGCTTGCTCTCTTTTCATTTACCACCTGTGTGAGAGTTAGCAGGGATCTGTACTCGAATCTGATCTGGCACTATCATAAGGGAAGAATCCCTGCCCCCTGTAGGGATGCTAGACTCTTAGGAGTTTTACAATATTTGCATACACATAATGAAACATCGTGGATAGATAGGACTCAGGTCTGGACAAGAAATCATTTGTGTGCCATCTGTCCATAGCCTGGTGCTGATTTTGTACATCACCGCCAAGTATACCCATGTTTCAGCTACAATCCATGCCCTGAGGTCAGGAGAGGAATTTGATATTCACGTCTTAATATTTCTGTTCAGGAAGGTTTGGATATCAAAGTGCTTTGGATTTATGGGTTTAAGGGGTGCTCAGCTTGTCAGATAATTATGCACTCTGTGTCATGCTTTCCACCCAGGCCTCCAGTTCTGAGGAAACTATTCATGTTCTCATCCTGACTGTGCAGCCTTTTCAAACACACCAGTGCCAGGCCAGAAAAGCTTATTTAACTGCCTCACCATAGCTGGTGAACTTTAAACGTTCTCAGGTGGCCTAACAAGCAGGCAGGTGGACAGCTATGGGTTGGAATCACAGGTCCTCATTAACCTTGAAATGACCTTGTACTCTAACTTAAAACAGCTTCACAGACCAGCCTGTCTTCAGAGTGAGAGAGGAATGTTCACATTGTTTGGGACAGCACAGGATGACAGTTCACCATCCCCACAGACCTGGGGGACATGGGATGGCTCCCTGGTATGGGGTTTGCTTCTTAGAGGCTGTTATCAGTAAGTAAAAGGGTCAATAAGTAGTTGGAGAGAAATCTCTGTAGTGAAGAGCCCTTGCCCAGGTCCAGTTTCCAGGATGCACATGGCACCTCATGACCATCTCACTCCAGTTTCAGAGAATCAAGCACCTTATTCTGGCTTCCACTGGTACTGGGCATAATCATGGTACCTGCACATACATGCAGACAAACTTCTTACACTCTAAATAAACAAGCAGGGAAATCTTTTGCTAATTTGTAAAGGCCACCATAGAAGGCCAGAGGTGACCCAACTGGTCCCTCCAGCTTCAGCCTTAGTGTCTCCAGTTAAGCCTTAGATTCTGCTGCTCTGTTTGAAACCAGGAAAGGCAAATGCCAACCCTACCCAGACTTTACAGAAGCCTGTGCTGGAGCATAAGGGAGCAGTGTACAGCACAGGGCTTCCAGCCCAGCTCACTGATGGTCCGCAGGGGCAATGCTTGGATACACAAAGAGGTGGGATAGTGCAGGCACTCACTTAGTGGTTGTCTAATGGCTGGACTTGGGCACATAACCTCTTGGTAGATATGCAATCTATTCTTCATCTTGCATCCAATCCGGGATATGCTTATGCACAGTGGGTTCCCCTGTGCTGGGCTGTCAAGAGATGGTAAAGGAGGCTGCAAAGAAATCCCTTGGCATAATTTGCTGCCTGCTGGATCTTGGCAGGGGTGCTAGCAGCAGTGACAACAGGCTCAGTAGTGGTGACAGTAGCAGAGGTGACGCTGGGTAATGGTGACCACAGCTATGGCAGAGGCAGAAGTAGTGACAGCCCAGCTGGGTCTAGGAATTGTGGGGGCTTCAAACACTCCAGGCTTGACACTGGGGCACACATAGCCCAGGGTGGCCCAGCTGCTTATGGCAAATAGGACATGGAATTGTTGGTCCCCTGGCATACATCACTGTCAATGGCCCCTGGTGGGAAAGCAGCACCTAGGGTGGTCTCTGCTGACAGCCTTAGGGAAAGAGGCAAAGATGGCCACGCATTGGTGCCAAGGCACCTGGGTAGGCTGAGGCTGGAATAGCCCTGCTGCAGCTCTGCCTGCCTTTGTGGGCTACACAGCTGAGTCCTTCACCATGCAGACTACCTGCTCAGCCACTACCACCAAGGGTCCTCACCAGAGCCATACAACCTGCTGGGCTAGACACCCACCGAGGCCTCTCTGAGGAAGAGCAAATAAGCAAGCTATCTCTAAAACAACCCATGTTGGAGTAAAAGAAGAAAAACTAACACATGATGGGGGGTGTCAGGCCCTTCTCTTTTGTCCTGATAGGTGTTATTTGGCCCACAGTTTCTAGCTCCTGAGGCTGTCCCTGCTTTCAATCCCAGACTGGGCCTGGCATAGATGGATGGTGGCTGATGAGTAATGGCTACAGCTGGGTTCCTGGGCACCCAGGAATGGGTCAGAGGCAGAAGCTTACTCTGAGGAGCAAGAAGGGCCTGTTCTCCATTGACTCCCCATGAAGGAAGCGCTCCTCCTTGGCCCCAGCATAAAGCACAGCTCCCTGTCAGCCCTTGGAAACCGATATGAGAACCCACTGGAGCTTGCACCAGCCTAGACCAGTTCTGTCCCAGCCTGGAGAGCAGATGTGATATTCCAGTCCCCAGAACTCCTGCTCTGAGGAGGATGGGACACAGGAAGTCCCTCTCAAGTGCATTCTACTCCCAGCTGTCTGAAATGGCACCTAACAGCTTAACGCAAACACCTGTGGCCATCTCCCCAACCCCACCCCAATTACCTCCCCCATCAAGTCCAACCTAGCCTCTGACTGGCTCTCTTTAAAGGTCACTTAGTAACTGTATCATTTCAGCCAATAAACCCACATGTCCATGAGCCTTTAGTGCATCTGATTTGCCGCTATCTATTCATCACATGGGATATGGTGAGCATTCAGTGGACATGCCAGACAGGAAGTAGGCTGTGGAGCTGGTGGAATGCAGTGAGGTAGAGAAGGGCAGAGCATGGGTCTTGGATCTACCTTCAGTGGAGTGTCAACTCCAGCTACCACAAGCAAGTAAGAACAAAGCCCAGTGTCCCAGACCTGTGGGAATGGGTTAGGTCAGATATGGGCTGAAACCCAAATTTTCAACAAGTGGCAATGTTGGAAATGTACCATTTTAAATGTTCATTTTCTAGGTCACATGTAGCTGCACCACTCATGGGCTGCAGGGCTGGACATAAGCCAAAACTATGGGATGAGCTTATCCCCAGGTCTTCTTTCCATAATGGAGGAAGGCGGTGAGGATGCTCATGATGGGCTCAAGTCATAGCCTGACTCCAAGAAGGGAACTGACAGCCTAAAGGATAATGAGGTGGGGTTCCCCAGTCCAAACCACTACCAGCAACCTCTTCATCCACCATGACACCCTGTAACGTACCCTCACGCTGACTTGGAGGAAGCATGCATAAACAAATAGGTACCTAAGAAGGGCTCCATCAGACAGGTCCCTAGAGGCTCGGGGCTTGGTCTGAAAGTGGGATGACTCGACCAGCTAAGCCCCCACCACCAGGTTCTCTGCCGGAGGGTCCTGAGACCCCAAAGCCAGAGGTCTGACCTGGAAGGTCTTGACCATAATGAGGAATGTGATGAGCAGCTCCGTGGGAATAGCAGACACCTGGCCACCTGACAGGCGCCTGTACAAACATTAATGATTAACTCCGAGGCAAGGCAGAGGGAAGCTGAGCATTTACTTTCAGGTTTGCAGGAAACAGAAGTGGCTCTGTGAGCACCATGCTGACTACATGGGACACGATTACACTAAACACAAGCTCATCCTTTCTCCCACTCCCAAACGGAATAGGGTGCCTTGCATTTTGTCTGGCTTCATTCTGGGCACCAGGGCCTGTCTTTGGTCCCTGGATCCCCTCAAGACCAGACTGCAAGAGCGGTTACTCAGAAACAGAAAGCTCACAAGGCAAGAAGGGGAAGGGAGGCTTTGTGCCACCCTGAACAGTTGCTTTGAGTACAGCTGCTCTCCCCAGAGGAAATGCAGAGCTGTAAGCTCCCAGGCCAGCGGGTCAACACTCAGTGTGGGCCTCTTGCATCAGGCCTGCTGGGCCACTATTAATAAGAAGAAAAGAAAAGCCACCACTCAGTAGCAATTTCCACAAAGATGATGCATTTTGCTACTAGTGTCCTAGGAACATCTAAAACCTAAGACTGGCTTATTTGTCACCTAAAGCCCCTGACTGGCAGGTGCATGCAATTTCCTACTCATTCATGTACAGGGTCCTGGAAGCCAGCCTGCAATGGATGATAAACTGTCCAGGCAATAGCTGGAAAGCCTTTGGGGGATCAATTCATAAATCTCAGGGGTTCACAACCCAATTCCCAGTTTAAAATGCACAGAGGAGAGGTCTTCCAGAGGGAATCTCAAAGCCACAGGGTGAGAGATTTTATTGTGTAGTTTATTTTGTGCATTCAAACATGGGAATTTTGCTGGACCTTAAAACCGGGACATCTTCCCTTCCCAAGATACCCCCAGGGATTTGTTTAAGATATTTAAACCCAGATCAAGATCACAGTACAGGGAAGAGGGTAGCCTCCCAGGAAACCCAGAGAATAGAAATCAAATTTGCCAAGAAGAGCATTAACCCACCCCACCCCCACCCCTCACCCCGAGACTGAATCGATCAGAGAAGTCAGGGATCAGATCATGGAACAGCTCCTCAGAGGAGCCTTGGTGAAACATTTCACTCCTCTACCCCACTGCCCCTGGAATTCTCCAGAGAAGCAGCCTGCTCCACCTAGTCAACCAGAGCATCATGGGTGCAGTGGAATGAAACCCATATTATGGCTCTGTGTTGATGCAGCTGAGGGCCAACTCCATGAAACTTAGAATCACCATGGAGACAAACAAGGGACTTCCTAGATTAGGTGTTTTGAGATAGGAAGACACACCCTAACTGTGGGCAGCATCATCCTGTAAACTTAGGTTCTGACTGCAGAAGCCATGTAGCCTGCTGCCTCCTGCTCCCGCTGACATGCCTGGCCTGTTTCCCTCATTAAAATGCTTCTTGTCAAGCATTCAGTCACAGCAAAGGTAAAGTAATAAACATAGGATGTATGCCCACTGTGCAAGATTCTAGAGAGGCATCTGGCCCACTGCCTAAATCCTCTTCCCACCCTGCCTAGGTGCGTACACTCTCCTACTTACTCACTAGTTGATCACCTGACAGCTAATCTTCCTGAATGACACAGATGAAAACCTCCAGGCTACAGTTGAAAGTTTTGGAGACCAGCTCTAAAAACTTAGGAGGCCCACAAGCTGAGGTCCAGAGGTCTGTGGACTGAGTAGGATTGAGTGTGCCTCCCCAGATTCCCATGTGGGATCTTACTATGGCCACATGACTTGGATAGAAAGCTTTCAAAAGGTGGTTAAGGGGGCTTTGGACAGAGTTCAGGGGCAGAGTGCCTGCCTGGGTTCTTCGCAGAGCAGTGCAAAACCTAAGTAGCTCAAATAAGGTACAATCAGCCCTGATTCAGGAATGGTGAATTCCTCTTCTTGTTGCTGGGATAAACACCTGACAAAAGCAACTCAAAGAAGGGTTTGCTTCGGCTCCCAGTTTGAGGACAATGTGGGTCCCAGAAGGCGGAGAAGGCACCACAGCAGGTGTGTGAGGCAGTTGGTTACATTGTATCCACACCGGAAAGCAGAGAGATGAGCCATTGCTTTTTCCTTAGTATACATTGTAGAATCTCAGACCAGGGGATGCTGCCACCCACACTCAGGGTCTTACCACCTCAATGAACCTAATCTAGGAACTTCCCCACAGACATACCCAGAAGTATGTTTCTATGGTGATTCTAAATCCCATCAAGTTGACAGTCAAGATAAAATGTCACAGGGTCTTTAACAGATGCTGGAGTTTGGACACATGCACATACCAGGCAGAGAAATGATCTTGTACGGGGCAACTAGAAAATTCCATTAGCAAGAAAAGGAGAGGCTCAGGAGAAGCCAGACTCGTGACATCTTCATCTCTCACCTTTATCCTCCAGGATGTGAGACAGTGGATTCCTACTGTCTACACACCTGTCCAAGGTGCTCTGAACTAGTACCCAACACTGTCACAGACAAAACACTGATGAAATGCTCTGTGAGATGGTACCCTGAACATTCAGGGATACACACTCCCTAGCTGTCTTGGTTCACTGGAAATTTTGGAAATCTCCCTAAATGCACAGACCCCAAGTATGGTCCCATGTATGTCATTACATAAACCAAAGTAAAGGATCCTATGAGTGCCCCCTTCTCTGATGCCCCTCCCTTCAGCCTGCCCCTCTCCCCCCCAGTGACTGAGCTGTTAATTTCAGTAGCTCCCATGATCACCTGGTGCTAAAAACCTGCTTCTGGTTCATACACACATGATTTCTAGTTCTTCTTAGGTCAAGTGGGTTTGGGAACCACACCTGGAATGAGTATGCATATCTGTGTCTCTCTACAACTAAATTCACCTAAATGCCTTGCAGGAAGCTTTTCAAAGAACAGTTAAGATAGCCCCTTCCATGGTTACCTGGGCTGGACTGGCTTCTCCCTGGAGCTCACAGACAACCTGCCCACCAGGAAAGGAAGCTGCTTGACTGCAGTCAGCATCTTTAAAGGCAGGAGCTATGCTTGCATGGCAGTAGTAGCAGAAAATTTGAAATGGCTTTTTATCAAAGAGAGAGATGGTGGGGACATAATAGTCACTCAACAACTGTTGTGTGTGTGTGCATATTTGTGAATGTGTACATATACTGTTGGATGTGTGTCCATGTTTAGGTATTGGTGTCGTGTTGAGGTCAGAAGCCAATGTTGGGCATCTTCCTCAGTAGCTCTCCACTTTTTTTTTTTTTTTTTTTTTTTTGAGGCAGGGTCTCTCTGCTCACTGATTAGGCCAGCAAACTCCAGGGATCCTTCTGTGTCGTTCCCTCTAGTGCTGGGACTACAGATATGTACCACCATGCCTAGCTTTTTACAGGGGTCCTGGGAATGCACACTCAGGTCCTTGGCATAGGTTGAGAGCATATACTTTAGCCACTGAGCCATGTCTTCGGCCCTGCAACATTTTTATGTCAAACTCTATGGTCTAAGCCAGAAAAAGCATGCTGCCAGATTCAACTATTTCCACTAACTGCCACTTCGTAAGAGATCCACCATGCTGGGCTGGTTTGTTCTACTAAGGGTCTGGAGAGTTGCCTTCTCAGAAAGATTCTAGGTCAGTTGGAAAAAGAGGTTGGTAAGAGGGTGCTGTCATTGTCCTGGAAGCAAGTGCCATTCCTGATTGATATCAGTAATGGGCAACCCATGTGGTTGCTCCCATCCTTCCTTGGCAGCCTCAGGCAGTTGCTTCACCCTCTTCTCCCAAGCCCCCTCCCCCAGATAATGGAGAGTGCAAACTGCTTCTCCTCAAACCACAGCCAACTTTTTCCCTGGCTCTTACTGCAAACAGACCCTATGATACCCATTTTTTGTTCAGGTTTGCACATTAGCTTCTTTACAGCAGAATTCAAGAGTTCTAGAGCCACAGTGCACTCTGTCTTCATCACACACCTGAGCCATCACATGAGATTTCTGCAGAGCTGGCCATCATGATTGGGAAGGAGCTATAAGGTAAAGATTTCATGGAAGAGATGAATGACTGATGTAAAGAGCCAAAGGCTATGAGTTTTCTTCCTGCAATGCTGCCCAGTCTGCAGCCCTCAGCCCTGTGTCCAGCAGTCATAAGAAGTCCAGGCTGTAGACAGTCTTCCATGGACATCAAGGAACAAGGGATTCCTTCATCATAATCAATCCCTTGTAATGCTAGAGAGTAATAATTTCCCTAACCTGAACAGAATCTCCGACACAGCATCACCAGCTAATGCAAGCAGGCAGAAAAGTGTAAATCCTGCTCCAGGGTTGAAACTAATGGAAGTAATTATTATTATTTCAAGATAATTATCTACTCTGCATTGAAAGCCTGAGAAATTCTAAAGATAAACTGAACCAGCAAAAAAAAAAAAAAAAAAAGTCATAGAAAAAGTAACAAATGACAGAGAGACACCCACCCAGCCTACAACAGCAGGGGTCACTAAAGGCACCATTTGTGTTTGAGGGGTACAAAATATACCTGCAGTCTTGTGTTTGAACACTTGGACCAACCATCATTAAAACAATAAGCACAACAGCCACATTTCTGCAGCATCTGGCCTGGTTAAAGTATCCTGACATTAACCGGGGACCTTGGCTACAATAGAGGAAAAGGCAGCCTTGTTGGGCTCTCCTCTAGGCCCAGGTGCTAGACCAGTACGGTGTGACTCGTTAGCTGAGACCCCACCTATGGGACCTCTTCTACATTATTTCCACACTATAGTTACTGCCTCTGAGGCCTCAGCACCTCTAAACCACAGTTCCCAGAGCTGAGAAGGGCCCTAAGTTCTGGTCCCAGGTCTCCACACAACAGAGTTATAGGGCTATAAAGCTATGAGCTGGGGAGACAGCTCAGTCAGTAATGTGCTTGCCACATAAACATAAGAATCTCACTTCAGATCCCCAACATTCACATACAAAAAAATTTGGCATGGTACTATGTACCTGTGATCCCAGTACTGGGGTGGGGGTGGGGGTAGAGATGATCTCTGGGGGCTGTTGGTCAGTTGATCTAGAGCAGTGTTTCTCAACATTCCTAATGCTGTGACCCTTTAATACAGTTCCTCATGTTGTGGTGACCCCCCAGCCATAGAATTACTTTCATTTCTATTTCATAACTGTAGTTTTGCTACTGTTATACGTCATAATATAAATATCTGTGTTTACCAATGGTCTTAGATGAAAGGGTCATTCAACCTCCAAAGAAGTCATAACCCACAGGTTGAAAATCACTGATCTAGACAAAGTGATGAGCTCTGGGATCAGTAGTAGACAGTGTCTGAAAAACTATGGTTGAGAGAGATAGAGGAAAACACCCAACATAGACTTCTGGACTCCATACTCATATACATACACATACATACACACATATACACACACAGAGAAACACACACACAGAAACACACATGTCAGCCTCAAAGGATGGAGAAGAGAAATACCACTGGCATTTTAAGACAGAAATATGTGTGTTACCAAAACACTTAAAGTATTAAATGAGTGTTTGGAATCACACAGCTCTGTGCAGAGTTCTAAATGACTACAGAAGCCAGCGTCAGCCCTGCCATAGACTAGGATGACCCTCTGAGGGACACCAACTCTGGCCAAGACTGAAGAAAGCCTGCAATTCCAAGAGCTCTGACTGCCAAACACAAGCCTACCTGTGGACAGCCCTGTTGTGCCTTAGGTGGGGCTGTGGCTGCCCAACCTGCCATCATCAATGCTTGATGACAGTATTTATGTCAGGCTGGGTTTGGTTCCTTTGCAATCTGAATGCCAATGTTTTATTTTTCTTCAGAGACTATGTCTGGAAAGTTTATATAACCGTTGAGCCACAGCCAGGCATGTGCTGGGTCCTTGCTATCAGGTCCTAGGATGTGACCCAGCCCAGCATCTCTACACTCAACAGCCTTCATATTCAGTGCCCACAGCCTGAGGAGGGAAGTCAGAACTGAGCCTGCTCTGATTTCTCCCTACGAAGTCTGGTCAGAGGACAGTCAGCCTCCTTCCTGCCTAGAGACCTCTCTTTTGAAATGCCCCTGCACTTGGTCTGCTTGAGGGTTCTCAGTCCTACCAAAGACCCCACCCATCCTGGCTTGGAGTGTAGGTTTCTCTCACCTACGAAAGCCCTGCAGGAGAGTTTGGCTAAGCAAGAGCTGGGGACATCTCTACTATCACAATTTTCTCAAGAACAAGGTGATGACATATCCTTCATAAGCCAACCCAAGCACTGCTGGGGATCTGCCTAACCCACATCCATGGAGCATCTTTGAGCCCACAGCCAGGAGCCCGGTCACTTTCTCACTGCTGAAGCAGAACACCCTGACAAGGCATCCTAAGAAAGAAAAGGCCTGTTTTGGCTCATAGTTCAAGGAGATACAGCCCATCGTGCTGGGGAAGGAATGAAGGCAAGAACATGAGGGAACTGGTCACATCGCATCCCCAGTCAGGAAGCAGGGAGAGAGGAATGTTGGCGCTCAGATCAGTTTCTCCTTTTTATTCAGTCTGAATAGCAACCCATGCTGTGGTTCAGGATGGGCCTTCACGCCTATTAACCTAGTTTAGATAACCCGGATGTCTCCTTGGTGATTCTAGATCCTGTCAAGTTGACAGTCAACATTAGCCCTCACAGGAGCCACTGACCTTCTGTCCTCTGCTAGAGGCAGGTGAAGACAGCTCTCCCACCACCTCTGACTCTAGGTGTGACTGAATGTGGACCTGTAAGCAATTTTCATAGGTCCATCCTTCTCGTAGGGGAGGTCACTGCTGGGAATCAGGTAACAGAAAGACTTCTGGGGACTCAAAACCTTCCTGAAGGACATGGCCATTGGAGTTCCTTGTCATCCCCTCCCCACATCCTTAAACATAAGGTAGAGGTCTGTCCAGGCAGCCTGTGGATACTGCCATAAAGATCCTGGAAATACACCTGTAGTCAATAGTTATAAGGAAGGTATAAGCAGCAGAAAGTCTCACGGAAGGCACAAGCCAACTTCAGTGACCTCCACATCCCAGGTCTCATTCCCACAGACCAAACCAAAAGTCACTTCAAAGCAAAAATGGTGGCTATTGGTAAAGTGTTCACCATGCAAGCATGAGGAACCAAGTTCAAACCCCCAGAGCCCACATAAAGCAAGGCCTGGCAACACACAGCTATAATCCCAATGCTCCTTTAATGAGATAGAAAATCCTTGGAAGAGGGCTGGAGAGATGGCTCAGTGGTTAAGAACACTGATTGTTTTTTCCAGAGGACCTGAGTTCAATTCTCAGCAACTACATGGTGGCTCACAACCATCTGTAATAACATCTGGTGCCCTCTTCAGTATAATGTAAAATAAATAAATAAATCTTTAAAAAAAGAAAATCCTTGGAAGCTGGTGGGCCAGCAGTCCTGGAGTACATACCGGAAATAACAAAGAGACTCTGACTTTACCAAGGTACAGGAGGATGATATGCTGGTTCTTATCAACTTGACACAATCTAGAGGGAATCTCAATTGAGAACAGGCCTCCATCAGACTGGCCTGTAGGTAAGTCTGTTGGGGCATTTTTTTGATTGGTGATTGATGGGAGAGGACCCAGCCTACCGTGAGCAAGACCATCCCTGGGCAGGGGGTCCTGGGTGGTATAAGGAAGCAGGCTGCGCAGGCCAGGAGGAGAAAGTCACTAAACAATGCTCATCTATGGCCTCAGCTACAGTCTTGCCCCAACTTCCCTCAATAAGCAATGATGATCTGGATGGGGGAGCCAAATAAGACAGACAGACAGTGACAAGACGAAGGGCAGAGAGATGTAACCACAAGCCTGGAAGTGCCTGCCACTTCTGAAGCTGCAGAAGAAGCAAGGAGGATTCTCCATCCCCTGGGGCCTTTGGGTGGAGGCTGAAGGAGGCAGGAGGGACCAGCCCCAGAATCTTTGAAGAGCCTGAGCCTGCACCTGACTCCTTGATTTCTTCAAACTTCACACCTTTGAAATTACAAGGACAGTGGTATCCATAGCTTTAGGCCACTGATCTGGTTTGGTGGCCCCAGGAGACATAAGCTCAAGGACCCCACTTCAGGCAGCAGCTCATGAGACACTGCTACCTCATTTTCCTCCATGATGTGTACATGCTCATCTCACCCACCATCTCCCCAGAGTGAGAAGGAGCCACAGCACCAATCAACCCCAGCTACTTAAATAAACTGGAAAGCCACAGTGTCATCAGCCTGCAACTGGAGGAAGGTGGGAGGAACAGGCTTGGGGACCACAAACAGGAGCACCAGCACTAGAGGGACCCTGGAGCCCCAAGGAAACAATGAACACCCCTGCGTTCCAAACTTCCCATGGTACCTCCTGGGATCAGGCACAAGACCTGGGGCCCCACTGGTCATTCCTGGGCAGGTGCTCCAGCTCTGCGAACTTCACAGTGCCAATGAAGGACCAGCAGAGACAGGCATATGAACACAGTGCTTGGCTACAGGATACAAGGGCATCACCTGAAAGCCACTGAAGCAGGGCATGAGGTCCCAGAGGGCAGAGATGGGGTTCAGAAAATAACAATGAACTCTCCCTTCATGTAAGGAAAAGTGGAACCATTCATTTTTCACCCTTGCAGGCAGTTTAGAGAGAAGACAGAAATAAATGGCTGGTGAGCTGTTGCTAGCAGGAGACAGTTTTTAAATTCCTAATCGCACTTTGCCCCTTGAATCCCTCACCACTGAGCTCTTCAGGGAGGCACAGTCTTCCCAGTGTCTAGTTTTGACCCTGTCTCAGAGCCCCACCCTATTAGTTCAGGACACAAACCTTATCTAAGTTAAGCCCTGGGGATCAAGAGGTCCCCCCTTTTTGAGCCATAGCTTCAGTCACATAGCAGACTGCCTATGACTTGTCAAAACTAGGATGGACTGAGAGCCTAGACAAGCAGGTGACTGTGGTGATATATTATGTATTTAATAATGCCTGTAAAACAAAGGAGACACAGATTTAACCTTAAAGGTCAGGAAGTGGTGACCCATGCCTTTAATCCCAGGACTCAGGAGCAGAGATCCCTCTGAATTCAAGGCCAAACAGCCAAGTGGTGGTGGTGCCCACCTTTAACCCTAGCACTAGGAAAGTTGAATCAGAAAGTGAGATAGCTGAGGGAGAAAGAAAGATAAGGCAGGGGGAGCAGGAGTCCAGGCCTGTGCCACCCTTCCCAGAGGCTGAGGACTCAGAGACCTTCCGTCTAAGGGTTCCTGGAGACAGGCCTGGGGGGTCGGCTAGGTAAGAAGTGGCTGTGGCTTGTTCCTATGTCTTTCTTACCCTTCAGCTTTTTCCCAATATCTGGCTCAGAGTTTTTATCATAAGACCTAGTAGAATTTGTGCAATGGGAGCCAGCTGCCAGCTAAGAACAGGGGTCTAGTGTCCCCTGCTTATCTGTGATTCTCTGCTGAGCCATCAGTGCATCTCACATTGAAAATGGACCTTCGGAATGATTTATTTCTTTTTTAACAAAGGGAGAAGAGAAGGGATGGGCAGAGGAGAAAAGAAAGATCAGGCAAAGAAGCCTGGGGTTGGGTAGGACAAGAGTTAGGGGGATCGCCTCTCCATCAGATGAAGTCAGTATTTTGGGTTTAGTCTCCTACCCAATAGGACCAACTAGCTGAGCTAGGTTTAAAAACACCTATTTTCAAATGCAAGACAGCAATGTAGGAAACAAGGTAAGTTCTAGATTATTCTAGCTTTTTTCCTAAACAGTTTCCAGCCACTGTGGAGTGGGCTGGGAGCATAGGGAGGGCCAGATGATCCTGGGCCAGGGCACCATTGCCTTTGCTTGTACACCAGCTCCTGAGTCCATCAGCTCCAGTGGAGAGATCCAAGTCCAAGGGCATCCAGGAGGCCTGTCTAAATCCAGAGGGATGGAAACAAAAGACCAGAATGCGAAAAAGAGATCAGCAGAGAACAGCAATGGAGGGAGCTGAGGCATGAGACGACCGGGTAAGAACAACCAGAATGCATTTTCACATGTATGAAATTGTCAAAAGGACAAAGTTAATAACAAAACATATCACATTCACACAGAGAAGTCACCTCAGTAACAATCCATGTTCACACAGAAGTAGCTTTGGCTCTTACTCCAGGCGTGTGGTGACTGTGCCACATGGCTTCTCCAACACCATATATTTATAAGAACAAGCCATGGGCACACAGCCTGTGCTTTCTTTATTTAAGACAGTCTACCTGCTGGTATTCGGCACCAATAGGGACAGGGTAGGGGCAATGAGAACATAGGACATGGTTCCCACAGAAAGCTGTGGAGGAAGGAGGTGGTGTGCTCTGGACAATTAAAATAACTTTTCCTTTCATGAGGGTGGGAACACATGGAAATGAACAAAACAGAGAAAACAGAAAGTTCCCTCCTGCCAGCAGCAACAATGCAGACAAAAGGTCCCACAGCTGAAGTCCTGGTCACACACCACACATACATAAACTAAAAGTGAACAACAACAACAAAAACAGCTCAATTGCTGATTAAAATAGATACAAACTTCTACAAAACACCTACAGATGGCATGTTTGAAAAAAACCTGTCAATCCACAATAAATAAACCACACGCCAACGTAGATCGAATTAATTTCAGCCCAGGAACATAAACTTTTAGAATGTGCTAGAACTAAAGTCCAAGGGGTCAGTGTTATCTCAGATACTACTTTTAACTCTTTTTTTCAAAAGATTTTTTTATTTCATGTGTATGAGTGTTTGCCTGCTTGTGTATCTGTATACCATGTGTGTACGGTGCCTATTGAGGCCAGTCACCTAGAACTGGAGTGACAGACTGTTGTGAGCAGTCATGTAGGTTCTGGTAACTGAACCTGGGCCTTTTGCAAGAGCAGCCAGTACTCTTACTTGCTGAACCATCTCTGTAGGGGCAGATGGCCTGGGATAATCTTGAATCTTAGGGAAACAGGCTGAGAGTTCCTGCTGACTCACTCACAGCTCTAGCTATAGCCTATGGTCACTTACACCCATTGCCCTTATCCTGATGGCTAGAGAGCTAAACTGGATGTGTGGCAGGGCTCCCCCAAGGCTCCCCTAGGTCCTTGCCCTGCAGATGGTATCTTTTCCCTGTGTCCTCAATGCAGCCAGCCTCTGTGCTTCTGTATCCTGATCCATGTCACTCATCATAGTCTCTAGCAATGACAAGTCAAAGGGATGAGGTTATTGGCTAGAGGCCTCCATGTCCTGTACATATCTGCAGTCAAGAGAGCCATTCCAGGGTCCAGGATGGAACTGAACACAGCTCTGATCGTTCTCTAACCCACACAGATACAACTCCAATATAATGAGAAACTAAGACTTGAAGAGTCTCCCAAATTCAGAAAGCAGTGGCAACAGGCTATCTCCTAGTCCTCTGCTTCCTGCCTGGTATCTCTGGCCACATTCCTCAAGGGTGCAGTAACAGGGCCACACAGACATATATCATCTCACATTCCAGAGACAGGAGTATGAAAATGGAGATACGGCCAGGGTGAGTATCTCCAATGAGGATGTCAGGAGCCTGCCCTGTTCCACTAGGGACTGTTAATACATGTGATCTCCAAGGGTCTCCTGTGGGTTGCAACTGTTCCCATGGTCATGTCCATCATAGAGAAAGCAAATACCCAGCACTACAGTGGTGGATGATATCTCCATGGTAACATCCCTCCACTACCCCATCCTTTCATGGTCCCTCTGTAGGTCCATGTCCCAGTCACCACCTATAATTCAGTCCCTATGTATTAGAACCCAGCCTACTGACTTCATACTATGTCACCTCTTTAGAGAGCCAGTCTGTAAACAAGGCCAACTTATGAGGGACACGGTTCAGGCCTTCCTGGGCCATCAGCCTGTGCAGCTGAGCCAAGAGCAAGATCACAGCTGCCGCACTGGAAACCTGGATACAGATAAGTCCAATGCCTTACCAATGCCCAGTGGGTCCCTAGAAACCTCAGGACAGTGTGAAAAGGCAGAGACTAAGGTAACTAAAGGGTAAGGTTTGCATTTGTGGTGGCCACCAAGGTCACATTTGAGTAGTATCAGTTAGTACATACTGGTCACAAGCATTATTACCATCTAGAATATGCCAGCCCCTGTGACAGATGGACCCTAGGCAGATGGACTCCAGGTAGGGCCCCAAGCCAATGAGCAAAAAGGCCCAGCTCACTGGATGTCGGGAAACGTGCAAACCCTAGCTAAGAATTGACTCTAGCTGCTGAGATGGCCCGTCACACTGTGTAGGGTCATCTAGCCACTTCTTTGGGGGGATGCTGTTCCATGCTGCCATGGAGGCTCAGGCCTAAGGTTAGATATGAAGCCAATTTCAGAACCACCCAAGAGGTAATTTTGTTTTATACAGCACATCTGATTACTTTTGATAACTGGCAAGCCTTTTTATCCCAAACAAATATATACCTGAAGGACTGATGTAGATAAGAGCGTTTGCACTCAAAGACCACGTTAAGAAAACTGAAAACTGAGCTGTGGGAATGGTTCTTAGTTAAAGCACTTGCCTTGCAAATGTAATGACCAGGGTTCAAATCCCCAGAACCCATGCAAATGCTAGGCAGGTATGATAGCCCTCCTGAAATTCCAGTCTCAGAGGACAGAGACCAGGAATTCCCAGAGCAAGCTGGCTAGTAGTAGTAGCCATATTGTTTAGCTCTGGGCTTGACTAAATGACAATCAAAGAACATTACATCAACCTCAGAGGCCTGTACACCTGCAGATGTGTGCCTACACCCATGAAAAACACGCAGATAAAAAAGGGGGAAAGAAGGAAACTTAAAATTATTCTAAGATGTTCCAGAGAACTTAAGATCTCTCTGTACCTTCAGTATAGTGAAATAGATATTGAGACAAACCCAAGTACCCAAGACAGAATGTTTTCTTAGACTCTACGTGACTTCAGGTCTGTAGGTGCAATGACAGCACCACTCACCTAGACCTATAAGCAGAACACACTGGTGACTCACGCCTGATGGCTGAGGAAGAACAGTGCTTTGGAGACATAATTCTAACACCAGAATCCAAGCCACCAGTCCTGGACATGATTTCTGCTGAGGAGAAACCTCACTGGAAGGTCCCAGGGCAGGCATTGATATGAGGCCTCCCATGGAGGAAGGCAGCAGTGAAGCACTCAGGTCCTAAAGCCAGACCAGAGCTTCTCTGTATCGGAGTTCTGCTGAGAAAAGAGGCTGGGGGAGCGCAAGGCCCTGCAGGTCCCTGTCATGGCAAAGAGGAACCCTGCCATTCTCTCCTCCCTCCCACAGACATAGGTGCTCTTCAGTTTACAATGGGAAGGAACACTAAAAGCCATCCTAAGTTTAAAAATAGCATAAAAGGGCCTGTGGGGTGCCCTGGTGTGGAAAGGCACTTGCTCCCAAGCCCAGTGACCTGAGTTAAATCCTCAGACTCATGTATCAGAAGGAGAGAGCCAACTTCTGTAGGTTGCTCTTTATCCCACATATGCACTGTGGCATGTACATAACACAATATACACACACATACACACACGCAGAGTGTAAATACCAAATAATATATCCTATTAGTCTCTCTTCAGGTCTCAGCAGACCAGATGCAGATAGAGGTGGAGTAGAAGTAAGGTCTGGCTATAACCCTCAAGGTCTGCCATCTCAGATGCCTACTTACAACTTCCCCAAACAGCGCCACCTGCTGGGAACCAAGTATTTAAACATGAGCCTGTGAGGGATGTTTCACATCCAAGCCATAACAAGTCGACTCCTTTGGACCCACCTTACATCCTAGGGACCAGCAGAGCACACAGCACTGTACTAGCTCTTCCCATCATGACCACAATGCTGACATGGAACTGAGGCTCGCTGCTCAGGCCAGTCTGGCTCCCAAGGGAGGATCAGACTGTAATCTATTAGTCTGTAACACACACACACACACACACACACACACACACACACACAAATCAAACCTCAAAACTGAAGTACAGTTCCTTACTGGGCATTGCTTTAGCTCCTATGTACTGACAAAAGGCCATGTGTCTTTGTGGGGAGCCTGTTCCATGTTTTCTCTCCTTACACAAAACTCAGTACCTGGGAGAGGTGGGGCTTCCATTCTGTCCAGACTGGAAACAGCAAAAAGAACTAATGTGGCCTGATCTGCACATTTGTTCCTAGGGTCACTGTATTCCCCACTCCCCCCCACTTGAGCAAAACACCTGATCTTGCAAAGAGGAGCAGAGCAGGGCAGAGGAATGTCCTGAGATCCTGTAATCCCCAGCCTGGGACAGTTTTAGCCCACCACCCTTCCTGGCCAGCACCTCCCCACTGTCAGATGGACCCAGCCTGCAAAGCTCCTAAGTCCATTTCCCCCTTGTCTCTCCATGGAGGAAGTCCTTGCTACTCAGGAAGACGCTTGGAACCTGCTTGGCTCAGGACCTGCTTGGCCCAGGCTACAAAGCACTCAATGTGCAGCTCAGCAGCTTCTGGCTAACCAAGATAACTAAGCCACCTACCCAACTCAGCACCTAAAGCAGAGGGAGCCAGGGCTGACACCTGACTGAGGTGCCCACACAGAGGAGGCCAAGTTAAAAGCAATATCGTGCCCACTAATGACACAGAGGAGAGGCAGGCAACCTTCATAGGGGCCAGTCTGTGCCAGCTCAGCCCACCTCTTGCCAAGCCTTCAGGAACAGAGACTCAAGTTTGAATCCTCTCTTTGGGAGCCTGTGAGTTCCATGGGTAACCTAAGTGCAGTGAGGCTGAGACCTCTGCTCAGCACCCTTCCTGCCCAAGTTTGCTTTCTATTGCTGTAATGAAGACCATGGCCAAAAGCAACTTGGGAAGAGAGCATTAATTTCATCTTATAGCTTACAGCATGTCCTTGAGAGAATCAGGGATGGTTAAGGCAGGAACCTGGAGACAGGAGCCGAAGCAGAAACTATGGAGTAGTGCTGCTCACTGGCTTGTTCCCCAGAGCTTGCTCAGTTTGCTTTCTTACACAACTGAGGGCCACCCGCCGGGGTCACACTGCCCACAGTGGACTGGTCCCTCCCATGTCAATCATTAATCAAGAAACCCCCCCACACACACACACAGGCTTGTCTACAAGCCAAACGGATGGAAGCGTTTTCTCAGTTAGAGCCCTCTTCCCAGCCTATGTCAAGCTGACAAAGCATTAGCCAGGAAATTGACCCTGTGACCCTTGACACCTAAATGCATAATTATTGAACCGTAACCTTTCTTTTTTGTTTATCCCCAAGATCTTATGTTAATATCATAATACAAAACTTAGTACAACTTTTAAATTCCCGTAGCATTTAACAATTTCAACACTTGGGGCTGGAGAGAAGGCTTAATGATTAAGAGCATTAGTTGTCCTTCCAGAGGACCTGAGTTTGATTCCCAGCACCCACATGGCAGCTCACAACCATCTATAACTCTAGTTCCAGGAGATTAGACACCCTATTCTGGCTTCCACAAGTACTGTATGCACAGACATCTAATCAGACAAAATCATACACATACTTTTTTATTTCAAGACTTTAAAAAGCCCATTGTCTTTAAAACAGTCAATGTCTCTTTAGTCCAAAGTCTCCCAACCGTGAGCTCCTGTAAAAATCAAAATCAAGTTGAGTATTTTCTTATTCCAAGAGGGAAGAACCAGGGCAATCTCAGTTTGAGCAAAGCAAAATCAAATACTGCCATGTTAATTAAATCCTGTATAACAGCATCCTGTATCCAGGATTCATTCACCATCTTCTGGGTTCCTACAGGCCTGAGAAACTCCACTTCTCCAGATCTGCCATCCACAGCACACATTACCTGCTTCATGGGCTCAGGCATACTCTATCCCACAGCTGCTGTTGTCCTTGACAATCCTGCATGGTCGTGGTACCCCAGGTCTGGGGTCTCCATGCTGTCCTTGGCAATCCTCCCATGGTCTTGGCCTCCCCAGTGGCTGGGGTCACCACAAACTCTTCCTTCAGCACCTCCTGGCCTTCAGGGACTCTGACTTGCCACACTGTGCCAAGCCTCAGTCTCTCCCCATGATCCCTTTAATCCTGGGGTCTCTACTACACCTCCAAATAGGATCCAGGTCTCAGAAGCACCTCTCAGTTTACAACCTGGAGCAGGGCTGTCTATCATCGTGTAGCTTAAAAAAGAATAAAAAAACACCATTTTTCCAGCTAGAAACTGGTTACTCAGTATGAGAAGTCTTCTTGGGTTTCCAAGAAGGGCTGCTGTACCCTGAGAGAGCGACAGAAATGATGCTCCCCACTTCAGGGCACAGTCAGGAGCTATCCTGGTCAATCTGCCAGCAAGAAAAGCTCGTCACTGTGTAGCCACACCTATGGCAGTGGCAGTTTCGCTCCTCACTCCAAACCCAAAAGCAGAAAAAGCATTTGTCTGCCTTAAGTCCTTCTCATTGCCTCATCATTGGCTATCACTACAATGTAGAATCAACTGAGGAATCTCCACATATCCAAGCAATGGAAAATATTTCGACCATGGTTGACAGGTACTCAGAGGCAGGAGGGAGGTAAAGAGTGATTGATGTTGAATTAGTTTTGTTTGTTTTTGTGGGGAAGACAAGAATGTTCTAGAATAGAGGCAAGATTATACAGCACAGCTAAGCATCACTGACTTAGACACTTTACATCAGTAAATGCATGAGACAGCACTTTCCAGAGAAAGAGGTCCAATAGGACAAGTCCATTTTAAAAGAGGATGTGTCATATTGACTTGTGTGATACAGTCTGGGTAGTTCAACTATGGCTGGCTCACCCAGAGCAATAAAGAATTCAGTAAGCTGCTCAGTCACGGAGGCTGGACGCTGAAAGCCTGGAGGATCCCTGGAGGGCTGCTGGGATTCTATGTTGGAAGCCTGATGAAGCTGGCCCCAGCATTGGTAAAGGAGTGCTGCAGCGATCAGCAGATGAACTTGCCGTTGAGAGTGATGGCAAGCAGGCAGTCTCCTTCATCCCATCCTTCTTCGTGGGCTGCTGCTGGCACACGGCATCCATCATGGGTCTTCCCACTTCAAAGAATCTGATCAAGAAAATCCTTCATGGGAATTCCCAGAAGGTTGTGTTTCAGTTGACTCCAGACCCAGTCAGACTGACAACCGAGATTAGCCATCACAGTAAGTTTTATGAGAATTTTATATCAATTTGTAAGTTGCTAAGACAAAATAACCTTCAAACGTAAAGCTGGGCATGTCTAAAGTAAAGCCCAGTTTCTTAGCCAAAGGATAGCCACTTAGTCTTCTGTTGTTTTCTGGGATCCCCAATGTCCATGATTCCATTCACAGCAGTGTGGACATGCACAACTTTGGCTATGGCTCTGCTAATTGTAGATAGAGTGGCTGGCCATCATGTGTGGCTCGGATGATCAGAATCCTGCCTGATGAGATGTGGTGCCCATGTACCATCTCTCCTCTACAGTGACCAGCCTGCCCCAGTGGCATCTTCTTGTCCAATGTACAGTGGCTGCTCACAGCTCTCCTGTTTCCTGTCTCCTGGGGACACAGCTGCTGGACAGTACACACTGTTTGCAAAGGCTCTGGAAGTCAGGCCACCTTTGCTGTTGAAGTCCCTCCTTTATGAAGTACTACTTCTAGGGCAGGGCTCAAGAGAGGGTGGCTGGGAACCCCATGTCACCTGCGCAGGCTCCCGCAGCCCAGGGCTCTATCCATACTATGGGTTACATATCACCTGCATTGGCTGCCCTCTGTTGCCCACTTTCATGTACATGTGAGGCTGATCCCTTCTGTGACATTTCAGGTTTAAATAGACAAAGAGAACTTTATTGAAGCTGCAGTTTACAAAGCCCAGGTTGCCATCATTGTCTCTTTACTGTGTCTTCTCCATAAGGTGAAAAATGAAGCCACTCTTGTATAGGTATAAAGTTCAGAGAGACCTAGAGAATTCCTGAAAGCCACACATAGAGTGACAGAGCCAAGGCTGGACCACAGTTCTGTGGCAGGTGATGTCCTGGTGGCTCTTTGCCAACCACCAACCTTATTTTTGGCCTATGCTGTTCTCTGAGAGTCCCTCATGTTGATGGTCTGACAGGCTTCATGTCATGGGCTCCAAGCCACAGCACACAGAAAATACTCTGGGAATTTTACTATATCTCTGCCTTATTGCCAGGTCCTTTCACTGAACTCGAGGCTCACCACTCCATCAGCACCTCTCAGGATCTGCCTGTCTCCATCCCCAGAGCTGGAGTTACAGGCACATACAGTCATATGGGATTTTGTTTATGGATGCTGAGAATTTGAACTCAGGGCTTTACCCTGCGACTTGAGCTCTCTACCCACCGAGTGATCTTCCCAGCCCCACCCTAGACATTCCCATCAGAGATGAGGTGGCACCCTCTACCTGGAGACAAGGAGGGCTCAGTGTCCCTTCAGTGGCACACACAGGGAGCTCTGGGAACTCGCCTCTCACTTCATGCACTGTGTTCACAAAAGCTAACCCTTCCCACAGCCCTAGTATCCCAAAGATCATAGGACAATGCTGCCTGTCATCCTTGACGTCTGCCCAAGAAACCATCAGGCGTTCCTACGGTAACCACTGTGCTGTCAAGGGAACCTGAGCCCTCAGCACAGATGCCCACACCTGTCTTCTTGCTGAGTAAAAGCCAGATGCTTTAAAAGAAATCTGTTTCCCTACCACGCCTTGTCCAAGTCTCCTACAGCCTCTCCCCAAGGTACCAAAGCCAAGCACCAGAGGTTTGCTCTTGGAAGCTAATGTCACAACTCTAAACCTCCAGTGAGATCCATGTGAGCAATACCCAGCACCTCAATCTCCAGAAGAGAATCCCTCTGCATCCCTCAGCTCCTGTGGCCTCAGGCATCCTCTAGTCATGGCCATATCATCATCATCATCATCATCATGTGTATGTAAGATGTATATATGGACACACGTGAAGATCAGGGAAATGCAGCCTGTCTTCTCTTTCTAACTTTGTGTGAGCTCTGAGACCAAACTCATGTCTCCAGACTTGTACAGCAAGCACTTCACCCACCTGCCCCCATGGCTGCAATGCTCCAGGCTCTGCCTTAGCTTCAGGAGGCTCCTCCTCCAGCACCATGCTTCCCTCAGCCTCTATGCAAGGGTTCTGATGGCAGTAGGAGACTAACAAGAGTATTCAGACCTTCTCCCCCACACAAGGCCTCAACCCAATCATGTTGGAATCTCCCTTTGGGTCACACATGATCAAAGGATAAGAGTTCTGTGGGTTTGAGGCCATCTGTCAACCTGCCACATGCATCTGGTGGCAGATTCCCCAAGGCAATCTCAGAAAGGACAAGGATGGGTCCTCAACTTTGGTAAGTCCTTGAGCTCAGCCACTGCCATCTATATGAATAGCACTCTCTGAGCGAACATCATAGGCTCCCATGGTACCCAATGACAGACTAGGCCCAGGCCCAGGTTTAGGCTCTGGGCATGGAGAACACAGAATGGCCTGATTTTGCTCGCGTGGCATGGACAGCATTAAGACAGGACAACAGCTACCCCCTCCCTCCCTTCCAGAGGCAAGCTCCTAAAAAGTGAGGAATACATTCCTTGTCCACACTTCAACCAATCCTGGGGTCTCCAGGCTTCATCTCTGAGCAGACCCCACATCTGATCACAGGCCTTAGGGACCAGCATGTCAACTCTACAAAGGCTAGTTTCCTCAAGTATGGTCCCTTATATGGCAAACATATAAGGAAATGCTGAAGGCTAGGCTAGGCCTCAAGGAATCCTGGCATGAGTCATTCTCTCCCCAGTAGGACAGCCAAGGACCCAGGATCCTGACTAGAATGGTGGTGACATCCAGCCACCATTTCCCTTCACTAGTAACATCCAGCTGCTTTCTCCCTACATACAGCCTGACCACACCTGCTTGTGCACCCAGCCCTTTGCACGTGAAGTTATTCAGCAGAAGCCATCATGAGGTTCTGAAGTGTCACCTAACACTCTGGCTCCTAGGCCTCAAATCTCTCAAGACAGAGGTGGATCAATCTCCTACAGCACAGACACCACAATAAGCATGTTGATGATGGTCAAATAAAACCCTTCTAAACCGTGATAGAACAGCTCTGCATATCCCCTATGGTGGCAATCATCACATAGCTCCCATGGCAAGGCATCTACCCATGAGAAAGAAAAACACCCACCGACATGATATAGCTATAGGATACACAATATGCTTCCCCAAACACAACAGCCCCCATAAGAAAGAATAAAGCTCAAATACATACATACTACAACATGGAAGAGTCAGAGCACTCTGGTCAGATCCCATCCCACCTGCGTCAAGTCTCCAGTCAAATCCATATACCCAGAAGCCTGGGGGTGAGTACTCAGTGGGGCGGAGTTTCCTTCTAGGAAGCCACTGGTAATGGCCACATGACAGAGTAGATGGTACCAAATGATCCAGTGAAAACCGTTACAACAGGAAGTTTGTGACCAACAAACTAAAATTTTATTTCTAGAAAAGGCTGTGAGCAAACACCAGTCCTGGACACACAATCTAACGCCTGAATGAGGTTGTGAGTGGCTTTAGCCCCCTACCTCCTCTCCACAGATAGAGGCACTGCCAGCCCCACCCTTCCACACCCACTCCTGAAAAGACTGTCCCATGCATAAAGGAACTTCTGGGCTGCTGAAGCACTGGCAGGTGTTTGGGACACCCACAGGTAGCGAACACAACTTGAGATGACCCAGAGTGCTTTGGGAAAATGAAATATTCAAGATCACCTGCCATGACCATGTCCAATCTTTTGACATTGTGACACAATGCCACTGCTAAGAGGACACTTGTGAGGGACACTGCAAAGCCACAAGTAGGGGCTGGGAAGCCGGCTCAGAAGATAAAGTGCCTGCTGTCCAAGCCTGAGGACCTGGGCCCCAGAACCTAGGTAAAGCTGTGCACAGCAGCACACATCTGTAATGCCAGTGACAAAGGGCAGAGAAAGACAACCTGTACTCCAGGCTTAGCAAGAGTTCCTCTCAAAACATAGACTGGGAAACAGTAGAAGAAAACCCCCCAGCACCAAACACATGTGCACATACAGATGTGTACCTGTACACACACACACACACTCCACAGAAATAATCTAATAATGGCTTTATCGCAGGCAACATCAGCACTGTCCCCATGACAGAACAAGGAGGCCAGGTTCTCACTCACCAGAGGTATCAACACGCCAGGTCCCACAGGAAGGCTCCCTACAGCAGCCACAGCCTGCACTCTGGATGGCCGAGGTGGGGGAAGGTGGAGATGCTTCTAGACCTGTGAAGACAGGAGCCAGGGCACTGTCAGGTGGGATTGCAAGGGACAGAGGGTTCAACTTTCCATAGATCATGAGTTTTCTGAGCTTAAAAATGAACAGTTAAACCTTTTTCTTTAGACAAATAGAAATTTGAGCTGGTTCCCTTCCTCAATGCAAATGGCCCAAGATGCCAGACAAAGCAAACAGGATTCTGGGAGGTGGGCTAGTGGGGGGCATCAGTCAGTGATGGGTTCTCTCGCCTCATCATCCCACACACATTTCTTGTGTAGCAATTTTCTCAAGGAGGCAACAGGGACCCAAGGTGCCCAGGACTAAAGAAATTAAAGCTGAAGAAGTTGAAAGACAAGTGAGGGCCCAGCCCAGGCTATATGAACAGTGACAGGTGCTGCGGGGAGAGACTGCAATGGAGCTGCCTGTAAGCTGTGTGGGAAGGCCTGGGATACAGCTTTCATGGGTTGTCAGCCATTCTGGGTGTGGATGGAGCTTTCTGGTGATGCAGCTGCCTTTAAGTCATCCAGGTCCTGCATCTATAACTCCCACCCCTGGATCCTGTGATAACCCCTGTGCATCTTCCTATAAATACCTTCACAAATACTCCCATTACGTTAGTAAGCTCACTGGTCCACTGAGCTAGACTCTGGTGGATGATTTCTTTGGTCTATGCTTTCGTCATCAGAGCTCTATCCAGAGTGAACAGACATTGCATTGCTTATGTCCTCCCAGGAAGAGTCACATCATTGTGCTGAACTATCCTGAAATCCCAGTGGGACAGGAGAAATCCCATAACCAAAGTTCTCTGTCTTCAGTCAAAGGACATTTTAGCAACTCTGGCTGGACACTAAGAACTAAAGTTCCTACCTGCCTCAGCAGCAAGGCCAGCGAGAGCTTGGGTTTTTACTCTGTGTGGCTATACCAGGGGCCCTAACTCGGTCAAGCAAGGAGGTAAAGAGTTGGACATCACCACCGGGATCCTTGGGCAGCCTGGGTCTCCAGTCACCAGGCTGCTGCAGTAAGCTCTTCCCTGTACTATGGTATAGTATCAGAAGATAAGGAGCAGCAGGGCTGCCACCACTGTCCAGGGACAACAAGGCTGCTCCACCAACGACATCACTAGGAGCCAGGTGGGGATCTGCAGAGGCCATGGACTCCAGCTCTGTCTGAAGGAAGTGAGGCAGGGCTCATGCTCACCTTCCCTATGGAGGCAACAACAGAAAACAAAAGCTAGCTGAGGGTAGTGATGCAGATATAAAATCCCAGCACCAGAGAGCTGAAGACAGGAAGATCAGAAATTCAAGGCTAGTGATAGCTACATAGTGTATTCTAGACTAGTCCAGGCCATGTTAAATCCTGTCTTAAAAGTGAAAAGGAAAGAGGAAGAAAGGAAAGAAGGAGGAGGAGGAGGAGGAGGAGGAGGAGGAGGAGGAGGGAAGGAGGAGGTTAAACCCATAAAATTTCATATCAAGCCCCATAATTATTAAATGTGTAAAAACTAATGGCAATGGAAAAGTCTAGAAGACAATGTCTTAAATATAAGGCATGGACCATGAAAAAGGGCTGACCTTCTCATGAAGAACCATGGAGTCAGCAGGCAGCACAGGACTTAGCAAATGACAACAGAGGAGACAAGAACAAACCCAGCACTCATACGGATCTGTCAGCAGCAGACCTGTTGACAGGATGGCCAAAGTGGGACCAGGAAGACGGCTCAGCCAGGTACAGGCCGATGACCTGGGTAAATCTCCAGAACCCACCTGTCCTCATCAGCTTTGACTGTCAATTTGACATAGCCTAGACTCACCTGAGAAGGGAGTCTCAGCTGAAGGATTGCCCAGGCTAGACTGACCTATCCACATCTGTGTGGGGGAGGCTGCCTTGGTTGTTAGTTGATATACTAAAGCCCAGCTCCCTAAGCATGAGTCTCTGAGTGGACCAGAAAGTTGTGTTTTCCCATGGTTTCTGTTTCAAGTTCCTGCCCTGAGTCCCCTCACTGAAAGTATAAGCCAAATCCAAGTTCCTCTCTAAGGTCTGGTCAAAGTGTTTCATCACTAGAAAGGAAACCAAAACACCGCATCAAGCTGCCAGGGGAGAACCAACGCCACAAAGCTGTCCTCTGACCTCCACATGTGCTCTGACTCACAAACACACATTATAAACATACATACATGCATGTGGTGAGATTTTGCTTGTGTTCTAACAAAGCTTGCCTGGAGAGCAGAGAGCAGAGCAAGCCACTAGTTAACACAGACACCAGGCAGTAGTGGCACACACCTTTAATCCCAGCACTTGGAAGGAGGAAACAGGAAGTGATATGGCTGCATGGGGAGCGGTATTAGAAGGTAGGCAGAGACAGGAGCTCACCCCTTTTTCGACTGAGGAGTTGGTGAGGTAAGAGGTGGCTGTGGCTGCTCCTTTGTCTCTCTGACCTTTCAGCATTTACCCTGATATCTGGCTCTGAATTTTTATTATTAAGGCCAATTAGAATTTACATGACATATGCATATGCTTACAATAGTATTAAATGCAGTATTTTTAAAAGATGGATAAAGTAACCTCTTCAAACAAAGAAGTGATTAAAGACACAGGACTATAAAGCAGGACGGGAAAATGCATACAATGAGCAAAATTATACAATCTTCCTCCTCAGATTTGCTAAATTTGTTTGACAATTACATAAAAATACTATAGCATATCTGATATGACTGTAAATGCATGTAGAGGAAATACTTTGCAATTATAAGTGGGGAGGGCAGAGAGTCATAAAAAGAACATAAAATGTATTACTCAATCTAGACCTCAGTTAAGTGGTGATAAAGCTGGTGTGTATAGTACCTACAGCAAACTCCTGGTTATGCAACAAAAGTACTTACTAACACAGATAAGCCAAAATGGGATTCTGTAAAGATTCACATAACCCAGGAAAAGAAAACCGAAAACCCCAAAGAGGTAACATAAGCCCTTACATGCAGTAATTTCATTTAAATATAAATGGTCAAAATTATACTAATTAAAAGACAGAGCAGTTTGCTAAAAGACATAATTATATAATGTCTACAAATAATTTATTTCCAATCTAATGCCATAGGCAGGTAGAAATAGAATGATAGAAAAGACATATTTTGCAACAAAAATCCAAAACAATTGAGATGGCCATAACAATAGTACATAGAGCATATTTTATGAAAAAAACATAGAAAAGAATATTATATAATGATTAAAATGGTAATTGACAAAAAGTAGCAATTCTGATATATATGCACAAACAAAAGTAGCAAAGAGCATAAAAAAATGATAGGCTAATAGGAAAGGGGCATTTCCATACTTTATTCCACCCAGAACATGACACTTTCTTTTCAGCTGTCCATGGGAATCCACAGTTCTCAGTGTATACATTACAAATTAATAAGAATTTCAAATCCTACATTTCTACATCAAGAAACTTGAAAGTGAACAGCAAGTTTTGCAAACATATAGGCAACTCTGGTGGAACTGGAGGCTATCATATGGGGGAAATAAGTAAGGTACAGAAAGACAAATGCCACATTTATGAAAGTTAAAAAGCTGATCACATAGGATCCACAGAGTAGGAAGGAATAATGAGAATATGGATAATAGACATAAGAACACAGCACAGGAGAGAAGCAATCCAGAGGTATAGAGCAAAACAGAACAATTACAATCTACAATTAATTACATGTTTCAAAATAACTAGAGAAAGTATTAAATGGTCCCAATATATGAAAACAATAACATGAAAAGGCAGAAGTGTTAATCACCCTGATTTGAGCATTATATACACATCAGTTCTAATGTTATACCCCATACACAGAAAAATGTTGAGGTATCAGCACAGGCCATACATAAAACATACACCAGGGACAAAACAGTAAGCATTGCCACAGATCACAGACAACCCACCCCAGGGACAATGCAGGAGGCATTATCACAGACCACACAGGCAGCAAGTATGGCAGAAAACTACAACCAATCTCACACCTGTTTATTTCATAGAAAGAATGAAATAAGCCAATTTACAAAAAAACAAAATTACAACATGCTGAATGGGAAATAGTAATTTATAGTAATTTGAATAATTTCCTATACCTATTAGAAAATTTAATTCCAAGTTTTAAAACTCAGAGTTGAGAGAGAGAGAGAGAGAGAGATATCTCCAGATACACCTGGTGTATCATTGGGGAATTGCATAAACTATTTAAAGGAGAATTAAAATAAGAATGGGTAAGAGAAGGTAAATAAGATCAAAATACATTAAATGCATGCATGAGATTGTCAAAATGTTTAAAAATATTTGTAAAAGGAGAATTGATAATTCCAACTATACACAATATCTCCTATAAAACAGAAGAGGAGAGAACATGTTCCAACTCATTGTATGGGGCCCTTCAGTAAAAAAAAAGAAAACAAACAAACAAAAAAACCTAGTATCAACAACAGAAAAATAAAGTTTCACAAAAACCTTGGGTATCAAAACCAGATGCAATAACAACAGAAAGCAAACAAAAAAACCAACAGAGGAACATGAATTCTCTGATAGGAAATCCTTGAAGATATTCACAAATGGGGCTGCAGCTACACCTCAGTTGGTAGAGTTCTTATGAAGCATACACAGCCCTCAGTATTCCCAACAGTGCACAAACAGAGCATAATGGATGGTGTACAACTGTAAGCATAGCACTTGAGAGGTGGAGATAGGAGGATTGGAAGCTCAAAGGTCACCTTTGGCTATGTAAGGAGTTCAAAATCGTCCAGGGATACCTAAGATCATGTCTCTATGTGTGTGTCTCTGTCTGTCTGTCTGTCTGTCTGTCTGTCTGTCTCTCTCTCTCTCTCACACACACACACACACAAGTACAATATTTATATAAATAAATAAAATACATATATAAAATAAAATATATAAAAAATAAAAATAAATAAAAATAAAATTTAGTCATATACATAAAATAAATATACACTTTGACCAGGTAGAATTTAGCCAGCATGCAAGGCTGGTTCAATATTTTCTTTTAAAAAGTTATTTTTTTAAAGGTTGCCAACCTGGAAAAAGAAAAACATCTAACAAAATCATTATCTATCTGTGGCAAATATTTTCCTAAAAATAAGATGGGAACTTCCTCAACTTAATAAACACTACCTACCAGGAAACCCATCATCTACCAGTCATGAAGAAGCCAAGGAATTGAGTGCTTTTTGGGAAATGCTTGTACTCTCAGGATGAGGTGACAATGTCAGCTGTCACTGCTGCTGCCGAGCACAGCACTAGATGCTCCCACAAATGCAAAAAGGTAGAAAAATTAAAACCAATCTAGATGCAAACTGTCCCTGCTTCTCAATTATAGAAACCCACAGGGAATCTAGAAAATCAAAAATCCTCCAGGAATTATACATGAGGCATGGAGATCATAAGATAGAAGATAAACACACTCAGGGGCCAGAGAGATGGCTCAGCAGGTAAAGGTGCTTGCTACCAAGTCTCGGGACCTGAGTTTAACCCCTGGCTCCTTCATGGCAGAAAAAGAGAACCGATTCTCCCATGTTGACCTCTGACCTCCACATGCATACCTATGTCACCCTAAATGAACACAAAATAAATCAATAAATGAAAAATAAAATTTCTAAGTATAAATAAAAAAAATCATATCTAGGAGGTGTGCTCTGACTCTACACAATGATAAAAGAAATCACATATTTATTTTTTTAAATATTTACTTATTTTTATTTTATGTGTATAACATTCTGCCTACATGTATGCATGTGTACCATGTGTGTGTAGTGCCCTCAGAAGTCAAAAGAGGGCATCAGATCCCTTGTAACTGAAGATCAAGACAGTTGTGATCCATTATGTGGATGGCTTAAACCACAGATGTGTCACAGATGTGCACCTCAAGCAGACCTTTGTTGCCTCTGACATCCCATCCAAACAAAACAGGGGAGTTCCTTCACAGCAGTGCTCAGGAGGAAACCTATGTCTGTGGGTGTCTACATAAAAGGGAAGAAGTAGCCCAGAACACAGTTCTGCAGCAGAGTGCCTGATTAGCAAGCATTCAATACTCAACACCAAAAAGAACTGCTAGGAAAATCTCACCTCAGAGGTAGCAACTCTCTGCCCAACAGGTGTAGAAAAAGAAATGCAGACTAAGATAAAGGGCATAGGAGGAATTGAAACAACACAGTCTGAGCAAAATCCTATCCAGTCTAGGCTGGAGATGCCACAGAGAGTCAAGAAGGACCAAGTTATCTGTAGAGAGTAACAGCTAGAAAACCTTCTCTACAGAAGGAAAGCAAGGGAGCTGGAGTGTCCAGTGATGAAAGAGAAGCAAGGCTGGAGTGTCCAGTGATGGGAGAGAGGAAAGGCTGGGGTGTCCAGGGAGAGAAGAGAAGAAAGGCTGGTGTTATAGTAGGTTTTTGGCCGGGACTTTCTGGCCTAGCCTTAAGGTTTGGACCCACAGACCTAGAGAAATGCACTCAGTCTCACAGAAACACACAGATATTAATTTTATACTGATTGACCTAGGACCCAGGCATATTGCTTGCTAACTCTTTTCTCTTAAACTAACCCATCTTGTTCAACCATGCGGCTTGGTACCTTTTCTCAGAGCAGCATTTGAACTTTTTTCCTCTGCATCTGTCTGTGGCATCTCTGTTCTGCTCTGAGATGTTCCCAGAGTTTTTCTAGTTATCCCACACTTCCTGTCTGCCTCTGGCCAATCAGCCTTTTATTAAACCAGTAGGAGGACAAATATTTACAACATACCATAATCCCACCACAGGCTGAGGTGTCCAGTGAGAGAAGAGAAGAAAGGCTGGGGAGATGGCAGGAGGGGGAGGGCAGATATCTATAGAAGATGACATCCTACTGTACCCAGAAATCCTAAAGAATCCACCAAAAACTATTACAACCAACAAACATGCTTGGCAGCTCAAGATACCACTAAACATCCAAACATCTGCATATCTAAGGCAGTGAATGTGGCACCTGGACCTCTAGCCTGTCAGGCAAGTCCTCTTCCATTGAGACCTAGAGTCTTAATTCTTTTTCCTTAAGATCTATTTAGTTTTGTTTTATGTATCTGGGTGTGTGCCTGCATGTATGCCTGTGTAGCACATGTGTGCAGTGCCTTCAGAGGCCAGAAGAAAGAGGTAACTGCCCTGAAATTAGAATTATACAGACAGTTGTGAGTCACTATAGGTGCTAGGAACCAAACCTGGGTCCCCTGCAAGAGCAGCCAGAACTCTTAATCACTGAGCTGCATCTCCCACTCCTTAATTCTATCTCTATCCAATTTGAAAGTGAAATTAAGAAAACAGCAGCATTTATCATCACATTTTAAAATTAAACTCTTGGAGACTGAAAAATGGCTCAGTGTCCCCAGCCTAGTTGGAGGAGGAAGCGCAGGACATACTAAGGTCAGAACTCTACCTCTCAGGCAGGGCAAGGCCTTTCCTGGAGCTGCTGCAATTGGCTGGAGCATCTACCCCATTATTGAGCACAGAGGTAAGAAGAGGTTGGTCTGGAAAGACAGACAAGGCCCAGAAGAGCGTGGATTGACAAACAACAAGCTTCACAGGGTCCAACCTGGGACAAATCTTTTTTTACCACAGAAATTACAAACAGATTTAGTAAGGCATGACCTTGAGGCTAACACACCCAATGTGCCATATTCCGTTACCACACTGCCAAGATTTCAGATAAGGCACAGAAAGTTCCAGAGCCCTAATTCCCACAGTGGCTGGTAGCAGCTAAATGACAAAACACACAGCCAGGCAACAGAGCAGGTCTCCTGGAGCTGTAGGATGATAGGGTTTCTGTTGTCACTGTAAAGAGTCTTATTCATTCAGCAAACACCCATCCCAGCAGTATGCCTGTTACCACTGGTCCCCACTGCACTCAGTGTATGTGTTCAGAGTCCTAAAGAAAGTGTGTGGACAGGGAATGTCCCAGCTTCAGCCATGACATGAGCTCTAAAATTATCAGCACTCAGATATTCCTGGGATTCACCCTGGATCTCCTGAAGACATTCAACTAAGCTGGTGGGCTTCTTCTTCATGGAGGCACCTGCCCAATGGGATCCCTGGTCATCAGTTTGTGTCCCTCCCTCATTTGGAGTGACAACAATCAGCCTGCAATGTCTTTCTGTATTCACATCATTCCCCCACATTCCTCCCCTCATCTCTCTATACACAAGCCTTATATTTTCTAATGCCCCTTTCCCACAGCTGTCCAGGATATGCTAAGTTATGACCTAGCAGAAAAAGTGGGATATGACCAAAATCAAAAGAGGAATGTTGTCAAAGAACCCATGAATCATGAATTTAGTTGTTCATAACCACACTATCACCAGGGTATCATCATTCTGCATTTAGGTGAAGCCTCTGAGATGGTTGGTCCCACCTGTATCTTCCCAAGACTAACCTTGGAATGCAGACACCTCTGGTCTCCTGTCTGACAGGAAAGAATAGTGATGCTCTTTGTCCTTTCTGGGTGACAGGATACAGAAAAGGAGTTATAGGCGACCATGTGTGAAAGGCTACAGAGTTAAGGCCTCAAGGGACTCTATATGGTTCCCTTCTTTCCATCCTACAGTCAGTCTATAAGGAAGCTCCTCCACCCATGCCCCAAGCACCATGGGAAGTTTTCTCTTCCACTAGCCTCCCAGTAACTATCTTCCATCAATGCTCTCTTTGTCTTGCAGGTCCTTCCAAATAACAATTCCCTGACACATGGCCAAAAACAACTTTGCTGTCTCCAGTGCTATTAATGAAACTGCCTAGCTTCTTACCCCTGTGAAACAATTTACCCTTTGTCATGATAGAACACAGAAACTCAGTTTGATGGCAATGAGCCATATGATTTCTTTGGGTGCATTTTCTCCCATGTTCTTTTTAGTTTCTTAGGGTTGGTTTGGGAAATGACTTGTTTTAAGGTCTTTGGTCAAACAAGGAAAGAATTTTGACAGTAGAAAAATAAAAGTGACTCCTTATAGACAAAGGAGTGTTCATGTGACTCATCAAATTTTCACCAACTATACCCAGCAAAACTATCCTTTGTGAGGGAAAAGGAGACAGAAACTTTCCCCAACAAGCAAAAGCTTGTGGGAGATTTTTCTTTTTTTAACCACTGACTTACAAGAAAGGTTAAAAGGAGTTCTCTAAGCTGCAAGGAAAGAAAACTAAAAGGCAGCACCACAGCACAAAGAATGAAACTCACGGGTGAGTGGTAAATAGACAAGTGCAAAACTCTGCAGTGCTATAGTTGAGGTGGGAAATCCTGTCTAATCATGGGATGAGCTTTTAAAAAGCCAAAAGATGACTAAGGAGTGCACAGTATGAGACATAAATTGTGACAATGGTCAAAAATCAAGTCAGAGACGTTTAAGTATTAAATTCAACTTACCCAGCTAAAATAAACTGTTGTTAGATATTTTGTGTAAGCCTCAGTCACATACAAGTATGTGACTTCAGAGTTTACAGTATGATTATACCTTTGAGAAGAAAGTTCTAGGGCTGAAGAAATGGCTCAGGAGTTAAGAGCACTTTCTATTCTTCCAGAAGACCAGGATTCAGTGACTCACAACCATCCATGACTCTAGTCCCAGACCTACAAATGGTACACATACATACATACAGACAAGTGCTCACCACATAAAATAAAATAAATAAATCTAAAGAAGAAAGTCCTAGGACTGGAGCGATGGCTCGGAACTTAGAAATGCTTGCTGCTCTTACAGAGGACCCAAGTTTGATTCCCAGCACCCATATCAGATAGCTCACAACCACCTATAACTATAGTTCCAGGAGATCTAATGCCCTCTTCTGACCTCCACAAGTTCACAGATCCACACATATACACATAAACAAAAATAAAAAATCTTTTCAAAAGGGAAGACAGTCACCCACTCCACCTAAACCCATCTGTGGATGGATTCAAGCACTTACCTCCCCTAACCCATATCCAGGTTTGAGCAGTAATGCTTTGCAGGCTCACATTCCACTCTTTCCAGGCCCTTCTCATTCTTGTTAGGAAGGTTCTTTCCTTACTTGAGGCAGTGCAGTTTTCTGGTACCCCTGCCTGGACAGTCTCACACGGTGGGTCACACCCCTGTCTATCTTGTCACTGCTCAAGCCCATGTCACCCAGCTCCAGGAAAATGTCCTCCATCCCACTCCCCCTGTGAACTCCTCCCACCAATCTTCTTCTGGCAGTCAACACCTGCAGAGACATCTCTGAGGCCCTGTTCCCACTTGCTGACTGTTGCCCTCCAAACCAAAAGCTGTCATCCTCATGAACTCAGCTGTCTCTGCAAGCAAAGTCACCACTGTTGATATTCCCTCATCAAGGAGGAGATGGGGAGGATTGTGGGACCCTCACCTGAGTATCCAGCCATACCTCCCAAACAGTTGTATGCAATTCTGCCCTAAACTACACGTGGCCTCAAGGCTTCTGGGAAGGCTAGAGATAGGCACTGGAAGAGGTAGGAAAGGGGCTTCATCTATGTAGTCATCTGTAGCCTCACAGAAGCCATCAGCCATGCTTGGTATAGACTTTGCAATGTGACTGCTTTGGGTTCCCTGTGCTCCTGTAAATAAGCCCAATAAATTCATTGGTTCCCAGGGTAAACTCTGGTGGAACTGAACTTTGGTTTGTCATTGGGACCCTGGAGAGAAGGGGGTAGCTATTGCCTAGTCAGCAGACCTCCCCCATTCCAATGGGAGAAATTCTTGTAACATCCACCTTGTCTCTCTTTGAAAATTGACCAACTTCTTTCATCTTCTAGACCACCAGAGGCAGTATTAGGTCTCCTCCATTCTGCAGCTTGAAAGGTAGTCCTGCATGCCTCTACAACCCTAAATCCTGAAACCTTTGCTTTGGGCGGGGACCGCTTGGTGACCATCTAGAGCTCCCAACCAGATTTCAAATGCATCTTGAATGGCAAGAAAAGAAAAAAAGCATTTACCGTTCACAATTTGCAGATGGCAAACCTGACTTTCAAATCTAGGCCCTGTTCTTGGAGTTGGACTAATGCACATTCCTGTGGTTCTCAGGTCCAGACAACACTAATAGTTCCCCATGACCCTGTCAAACTATGTTCATAATAATATTAAGATGTAATTAATTTAATAATATTCTCACTCTCCATATGCAGTGGACTGTGCCTGAGGCTGCAAGAGTGTGACTGAGACAGCTTGCTTAGATTCAAGGCCAGCTCTGTGTGCATGGCCAGGCCATACAAAAGCTTCGCAAAAACAGTCTGAGTGATGTTCTTGCAAGTGTTGGCTTCGTTTTGGAAAATAACTGATGTTATAGTTTGCTTCTTGAGCTGTGATACAAAACCTGACTAAAAGCAACCTGGAAATAAAAGGGTTTATTTAGCTTACAACTTACAGTTCATCATGAATGGGCGTGAGTACAGGAACTCAGCAGAGCAGGAACCTGGAAGCAGGAACTGAAGAACAGGCCAGTGGAAAATGCTGCTTACTGGCTTGCTCAGCTTGCTTTGTTTTGTTTTATTTGTTATGGAGACAGGGTTTCTCTTTGTAGTCCTGGTTGTCCTGGAACTCTCTCTGTAGACCAAGCTGTCCTCAAACTCAGAGATCCGTCCACCTGTCGGATTTGCTGAGTGCTGGGATTAAATTTGTGTGCCACCACCAACTTTGCTGTGTTAGGTATCCCTGAACCACTTGCCCAGGGTTGGCAGCTCCCTCAGTGGGTGGGACCATCCCACATCAATCATAAATTAAGAATGCCCTACAGAATTGCCCACAGGCCAATCTGATGGAAGCAATTCCAGGATCAAGGTTGCCTCTTCCCAGATGTGTCAAGTTGACCACAAAACTATGACAGTTGTATTGGGGCCACAAGATGGCTCAGAGTGTGAAGATACTTATCACCAAGCAGAGTAACCCAAGTTTGCACCCCAGGACCCACATTGCAAACAACAACTCCAGCATGCTTGTCCTCTGACCTCCATATGTGTATACTCATGAACATGCATGCACACACACAACCAAGTAAGTAAAACAAAATGTAAAAAACACTTAAGGAAACAGATTTTCCAGGACAGGCTCCCAAGCTACGTGTAGAAACCCTGTCTCAAAAAAGAAGAAAAAACCATTAACATCTAAAAATATATCAATACATATTTTTTAATTTTTCTTTTACAATTTCCTTTTAAGAGGGCCAAGAATGGAATCCAGGGCTCTTACACACTGCTTCTGGGCTATACCCACTGTTGGTTTCAAGCATGAGATCAGGCACATACACACTACCAGGGCCTCATGAGAGTTTACTCAGGAGAGTTGCCAGGCGAGTACAGGAGCAAAGAAGCAGAAGAGAGAAGAGACAAACTGCAACATGGCATCTCCTTTTAAGAGAAATGGTGGGCACAGATTTACGTAGTCAAGCCTAGGGACATGCCCTCTGTATGCTGCGTGTTCTGCTGGTGCCATGTTGACTTTACCACATGGCTGCTACATGCCAGGAATTTTTATTTTATCCAGCACCATGTTGGATTCACCACGTGGTGTACCAGGAATCCTTATACCCACAACCCCCACTCTTTTTCCAGTGGTGGGAATTTAACTCAGGCTTTGCCCATGCTAAGCAAGTGCTCTATCACTGGAATACTCCAGTCCTCTTTCTACTTGTGACAGGACTATCAGTACAGATACATAGACACACAACACTCTCTGGGTCCCTGAATCCTGTTATAAGAGATCCAAGGGACCCTGAGACCTGTGCTGTAGGATAATGCTCTTGTACACTCTAAAGATTTATCACTCCTATTGGTTTAAAAAAATGCTGATTGGCCAGTAGCCAGGCAGGAAGTATAGGTGGGGCAATCAGACTAGGAGAATGCTAGGAAGGAGGAAGGAGTCACCAGCCAGATACAGAGGAAGCAAGATGAGAATGCTGGACTGAGAAAAGGTACCAAGCCACATGGCTAAACACAGATTTAAAATTATGGGTTAATTGAAGTATAAGAGCTAGTTAGTAATAAACCTGAGCTACAGCAGAGCATTATAACTTATATCAAGCCTATTAGTGGTTATTCAGAAACTAGCAAGTGGGAGAAAGCCATCTTCTGGGTATTTGGGAATTGCTGGCGGGACAGAAACTTTTAACTACACCAGCATGTCTCCAGGAAGTGACCTGTAATGACAAAGGCTCCTGGTGATGAAGTGACTGCCTGATCCCATCCCAGACATATGACCTTTATCAGATTCCATATTTTCTGCCTCCATCTATTTCCCCCAGAAAAAGGAAGGTGTCATGGAACTTATCTTCTTAGGGCCAGGATGAGGATAATACAGCCCTGAGCCACCAAGAGCTCCCTACACAGTATCATGATACTTTCCCAGTATGGTTACTGTGAAAGCCCAAGAAGGAGAGAGAAATAAAAAACGACAATGGGGAGAACTCCTTTGACCTGAGATAACCCTGACTGCCCCTAAAGAGCGGGTGGGGAAAGGCATCACCCTGTGAAACTAGGTCTGTGATGGCTAATATTGTCAGCTTGACAAGATCCAGATTTACCTAGCATGTCTGCAAAGGAGTTTCCCAGTTAGCTTAATGGAGATGGGAGGACCTACCCAGAGTGTGGGCAGCACCATTTTGTGAACTTGGGTCCTGAACTGAACAAAGATAAGAAAGATCAGTGTTCATCTGTCTACTTCTGTGGAATAGTCCTTTTCTACACTATGAATATGTATTACTCTCATGGTTAATAAAAAGCTGACAGGCTGGTAGCTGGGCAGGAAGTTAGTTGGGAAAAGCCAAATTGAGAATGCTGGGAAGGAGAAGGGCAGAGTCAGGAGTCACCAGGTAGATGCAAAGGGAGGAAGAGATGAACATGCCATGTTAAATAAGGTGTTACCACATAGCAGATCATAAATATGGAATATGGGCTAACTTAAGTGTAAGAGCTAGTCAGTAATAAGCTTGAGCTACTGGCCAAGTACTTGTAATTCATATTCAACCTCTGAGTCTGTTATTTGGGACCGAGACACAGGGACAGGAAATGGCTATTTACAGTCTGTTTTCTGACTATGGATGCAATGTGACCAGCTGTGTCACACTCCTGTCACCATGACTTCAGTGCCGTGATGGACTGCATCCTCAAACTGTGAACCAGAATAAACTCTTCATTGAATTGATTCTGTCAGGTGTCTTGTCACAGTAGTGAGAAAAGTCACTAATATAGGGTTACAGCTACCCCTGCCCAAGCCGAGCTAAAGGTGAAGCTGCATCCATGGGAGGCCATCTATCTGCCTGTGACTGAAGCGACACTGCAAGCCGTTATGTGTGTTGCAGCCCCAGGGGTTAGTGGCCTGGTACCTTGAAATACACATCTCAAAGCCTTTCACCTAAACTCTCCTGCATTTGACACCCCAAACTTTGTCAAATGCAGGTCATCTCAGAACAGACAAGAGGAGGGTACAGCCTCAGCCAGGCAGAAAACCCACAGCCACCCAGAATGAGCCACTGAGAGCCAGAAGGCCAAGACATTCCCCACCAGGACCCCCCAAAACTCAGAACAAACAAGTAGTGTTTTCTATTGCTTTGACAATGGGTTGTTTGAGAATTCCAGAAACTGGTAGGATTTCCACCTCTCCCCTCAAGGAGCTCCACACTCAGGAGTGAGGCATTTGTCCTTGTGTGTAGAGAATTATTAACCACAACCCTGGCCTTGCTAGGACTTCAGGAATGTCTCTCTCAGTTGCATGTGGACTCAGCGTTTGTTTTCAATAGAAAATTCACTATTTACCCACGGCCATTCACCTCCATACCCTCCTGCACCCAGCTTCAGTAAACATCCTGGAAATGCCAACCTCAGTTGCATAAAGCCTGTGCCTCCTGTGGGAAAACCCATCACTCCCAGCCCCAGAGTGTCCAGCTGCTGGGTCTACAAGGCTTTGGAGGGCTAGTGCATTTAAATTCCTTCCTTAGGTGAAGATGTGAACAATATCCACCTTCTTAATGTCCTAATGACAGACTAAAGTTTGAATTCACCAAGTTTACCCCAAGGACTGGGCTCACTACACAGCAAGGAAAAGGGGTTACTGCAGGAACATGGGGAACCTTAGGGTAGCCACACTAGGAAGTCTTCACCCTGCTGGGTCGGTGACTTCCCCACAGCTATGCAGATGGAGCTCCCTTTGCCTTAGCCTTCTCTGGCCTACATACTCTAGCTCCTCCTCGAGGCACCAAGACACATGCAATTAGAGCAAAATTAGCAGAGAGAAGGGACCAGATTCAAGCAAAGGTCCAATGACCCTCATACCCTCTGTGATGTTTGAATAAAAATGGTCCCTTCGCCCTCATAAGGAGTGGTGCTGTTGAGAAGTGTGGCCTTTTTGGAGTAGATATGGCCTTGCTGGAGGATGTATGTCAATGGAGGTGGGCTAGGGTTTTAGAAGCTCAAGCCAGGCCCAGTGTCTCTCTTCCTGCTCCTGACAATCCAAATGTAGAAGAACTCTCAGTTACCTCTCCAGCACCATGTCTGCCTGCACACTGCCATGTTTGTTTCCTGCCATGGCAATAATGGATCAAACCACTGAACTGTAAGCCAGCCTCAATTAAATGCTTTCTTCTATAAGAGTTGTTGTGACCATGGTGTCTCTTCACAGTAATAGAAATCCTAACTAAGACACCCTCCTCCTAAGCAGGAATGTCAACAGTCCGCAAGCCCCATCCTGATGGACACTCACAAGGTGGTGTAGATGGTGGCAGGTTGGCTGGAAGGACAAACAGGCCAGAAGGGTTTGCTGACTTCCTATTGCTGAGTGACATTCGAGAGAGATGAAGTCTGGAATCAGGATGCTCAGCAATGGGGCACTTTATCCCCAGAGACCTGATGCCAGGTACAGTACATAGTCAGGGAAGCTCCTGATAGCTTGCCAGGCCCCATTGCTGGGACTTGAGGAGCTGTGGGAAGCCACAGCTAAGAAAGGAGTGATGTCTATTATTGAGGCACGGATCCCTTAATGAGAGCACCCAGGTCTTGTGTACTCTGGAGGACACTGGGACAGCCCCTTGCGCTCTTCTCTGAGCACCCCTGCCCTGTCCCATGGAAGTGACCAGGGACTGGACTCCCCACTTCAACTCAATGCCACCTGTCAGGCATAAGATCTATATCCAAAACTCTGACTATTCCTCAACCCTGCAAAGCTGAAAGCAGAACACCTTCAAATTCCCAAGATAATAATGAACTCCAGGCCAAGAGGTCACACATGCAAAGCTCACTAGTTAGATAGACACTCTGTCACTATCTTTACCTAGGCATCACCTAACCCAGATGAACTTCGATGCAGGTAAAATGCATTTTGCTAACTTGGAGGTTGGGGAGCTATCTCAGCCTGTAAATCACTTGCAAGCATGAGACCCTGAGTTTGATCCCAAAGAGACATGTTAAGATTAATGAAGCACTGAGGAGGCCTAGGTAAGAAGATTGCTTAGACTCAGTGACTACTCTGGTCCCCTTGGTGAGTTCCAGGCCAATGACAGACCAGAAGTAGACAGTGTTCCTAAGGATGATACCTGAGAATAACCTCTGATACACACACACACACACACACACACACACACACACACACACCTGTGCACTTTTTTAAAATCTTGGAAATTTAGATGGTGACTTCCAGTCTATAGGGACAGAAAATCCTTCCAGAAATAGCTCATGTAGAGAAAGGCCTTTGGGGCGGCTCTTTCCCAAGGGGCCCTACTATCTTACAAATGAAATACATTCCTGATCCACTAGAGAAGGGTCATACCCAGGTAGTGACCTATGCATAGCAAAGGGCTGAATCAGTGATGGCCCTCATCAAAACCAAGATGCCCACAATCTTCTCAGGAGAGCACATTTCCACCCATACTTTTCCCCTTTCCATGTTTAAATATCTGTCATGTCTTAAGGGCACCTGGTCCTCCATGGTCAGCAGACATTGTCCTGCTGTCTCAATCTACAAAACATGACATTCACAGACTGTGACTAAGGTCATAGGAAATCTTTAAAACATCCATCTATAATACTTCTTTCTTGCTGAGGAGTTGCTAGGTTAATTAATAAAAGACCCAGGAGCATAAAATATATTACATTAGATGAAAATTCTTGGGAGGAAATAGCCACATAAAGAATAAAGGGAACAGGACTGGAGACATGGCTCCATGGGAGAATGATTGCCAATAATCCCCTGTCAGAGGCTGAGGCATAGCTCAGTGGAAGAGCACCTGCCTAGAATCCTCCAATAAGAGGATAAGGATGTGGCTCAGTGGGAGGAAACCTGCCTAAAAACCCCCAGTGAGGGAATGAGGATGTGGATCAGTGGGAGAGCACTCATCTAGAATCCCCAAGTGAGGGGCTGGGTACATGGATCTGTGAAACGCTTACTCAGCATCATCAAGGACCTACGTACAAATCCCCAGAAGCCTCCAAATTGTTAATAACTCCATAAAATTCATCCATTTGCCTTAGTGGAGTGGGGATTGAGCCATGGTAGTCTATGGCAGTTTACACTGCTCCGGTGCTATAGAAGATTTAGCCAACAATCCTTCCCAATTACCAATAACCACAACACCAAAGACAAACCGGCATCCACTGGAAACATGTAAACCTATGAGGATTTAATAGACTCACAAATGTGTAAGAAGTCTAACCAAGGGTTAACAGCAGAATGTGAGAGGGTCTAACACGTTTAACATGCCATTGGCTCTGGCTTTAACCAGTGTAGGACTGCCTCAAAAGAGAATAGTCAGGAAAAGGGTAGACACAATATCTAGGTTTAAAAGAGATGCTTTTAGAGAGGGAAGAAGAGAAGGGAAAATGCTTTTTAGAGAGACCTGGCTCCTGCTCAGCAGGACCACTGTAAGTGTGCAAAATTATATCCCTAATGGATGCATCTGGTGTCTGGGGGTAAGTCTTCCAGGTAGAGGCTTTCTAAGCTAAACATCTCAGGACTTGCTCCAACCACTTTGCCTTGCCTACTAAAAACTTTTCTCAAAGTGGATTCTTGGAATTCCTGTAGGCAGAATCCTAGGGTACTCAGCAGCAGAAATGAGGCAGGAGCCCTCCTGCACCCCTGTAACCCATCTGGAATCCATAGACCCAGGACCCCTCCAGTCCATCATGGAATCCACAGACCAAGCCTGGGAGTACGTGCTTGTCAGCCCCACAGCCCTACTGAGCCCAGAGACTGGGCTGGGGCAAGCACACGAAAGCACAGTCATTTTTTAGATATTCTCATCTATTTGTGCTAGTCCTCTGCTCAGAGGAGACATCTGGCAGCCAATCAGAGAGCTCCCTGCTTACTGCTACAACTCATGGACTCCACTTTTCCCAAAGGCTTTTAGGAGCTTAATCTCTCAGGAAATGTACTGCAACTGGCCTGTCCCCAGGACCAAGCATCAGAGAGACCCTGTTGCTTACCCTGAGCAGACTCTGGGTACCAGGAGGGACACATCACATCCCTTCCTAGTTAAGACTAGATATCCCCTTGATCAGGAGGAAGGCTTCCATTGGAAGGCTACCATCAGAAGCAACCTGTTACCCAGACAACCTCAATGTCCCCCACCCCAGTCCAGAGTGGACCCTGTGAACCATGTCAAATGGCTCTCAGAAGCTGCTTTTAACAATGATAAAAATGCACATCCTATCAAGTAGCCTGCTCAAAAACTTCGGCTTTCACCCACTAACTCAATTTCACACTATAGGAACAAGGCAACTAATTTTCTGCCGCATTCTGGTGGCACATCCCGCTGAGTGATGTGTACTTAGCTCTGGTCGGGTGTGGAAATGTGGGCTGAGCTCCCTGGGGCTGCCCAAGGTACAAGTGAGGCTCCTCATTCATTACATGTGAGAACCACGGACCACTCCAAAGCCTCAGGCTACTGGCCTGAAAGAATGAAACAGAAGTCAGCCCAACCTCTCTCCCACCCAGGGGTTCAGAACAGCAAAAGCATAATGAAGATGCCTGGGAAAGGGCAGTGTGCAGATCAGCTTATTCGATCCACACTGCAGCTGCTGAGTGCCACCGTCCCCCCAGGTCTAGGTGATGTGTGTGTGCTCATCATTAGTTGTGCAAAGGCCCTGCCCAATCTAGAAAAGAAAGTCATTCCATTCTTCTAGATGGTTTGTACCATCCTCTTCATGGCAATCACTGTGCTCAACAGCAACCAATAGCCACATATAACCATCCTTTATCCCCACCACCTTAGAAGCCCAAGAGTAGCAAGCTTCATCCAGCTCTGGGCTTGACACACAGCAGCAGACCCCAGATAAGATCTGTTCAGCTTATTTTAATGAAATACAGAGAAAACAGGGACAAATAGGCCCAGCTCATCTCTGCCTCACAGAAGATGGCAGATCCACCTTAGGATGGGCTGGTTAGCTTCTATTCCAGCCCAAAGGTCACAAGTTTAGGAGGGAGGGGATTCCAGATTCCCAGCCTATCTCTGTTTACATTCTTCCCACATCCACATACCTGTGTGCCCAGGTGACAAGAGACAGACCTGTATGTGAGGCCCCACTTCTAACCTGAGCAACAGGATCACAAAATTACCAAGAGGTTTGGGGTAACACGCTTGAGTTTCCTCAACACTAGGTCCCTTAGGGGTCACAGCAATGGGTGAGGCTCTTGGAGAAGTCAAGAAGTTAAATGCAAATGTAACAGGCTGCTATGGCCAGACCTCCCTGCTGTCTTCAGGAACCATTGAGGCTGCAAGTCCCATAGCATCAGGAAAGGAGTCAGCAGGGAAGGCAGACTTCTTTGGAAATCCATGACATCTGCTGGGTTCCTCAGCCCTCACAGCAGCTCTGTCCCACATATAGCCTATTTTGGACAAACCCCCATTACTCCCTGGAGCCTGCAGAAACTCTAGAACCCTATCATGTAAGACTCTTAAGTATTTAGAAATGAAGTGCATTATATCATAGACCTGGCTCTCTATAAGGCTTCATCTCTAGGGCTTCCCTGATGATCGGACAACTCCCAGCATGCTCTTCTGTCACACTTTCTTCCTCATGAGGGAATATAAAACTCCATGCTATCCCCAACTGAAGCAGCTGGTTCAGCTGAAACTCCTCACATGACCCAGTGTTCTAAATAGCACCCCAGTCCCCAGGCCTGGACCAAGTAGCCTACCTGAGCATAGTTGTGCATAAAACCTGAGGTGAGTTCAATGAATGAATGACTTGGACTACAAACAAGGCTTTCTAAAAAGGCACTTGAGAAACTGGGCAGAGAGTCTCCACCTGCCAAGGGCTGTAGGCAGTATCCCTAAGTGCCACCCTTAGCACTCCAGCCTTCTCACACACCGGCCCAAAGTACCCAGCTGGCCACTTAGTTCCTTCCTGCTACTTGGAAAAATCCCTGGTACTAATAATGGGTTCCATTTCCTTGAAAACGCTTCACGCCTGGGAGCTGTGACTTCCAGCCACTATGAGGCCAGCTTTATTCTTCTGACCCACTTTAAGTGTGGGTGACTCCCGGTTCCACCTTCCTTTCCAAGCTATCACTACTTCAGCTGCAGCAATGGAAGGTTCTCGTCTCCACCAGACTCAGCCTGGTGTCACCTACGTGTGGTTGGAATGTTTCCAATCAAGACCCCTCCAGGAGCCCTTGTGGTCATGCCATACATTACTTGCCTTCAGTGTGCCAGCCCTGAAATGGGGCCTGGGTCAAGGCTGAACCTACAGCTGGAGACCCACCTGCTGAGTCTCCCCCTAGCCAAGTCAGCAAGGTCCAGGGTTCAGTCTCAATTAGAGGTCACAAGCCATTCTCCAACCCAAACTTCCAAAATTATCTCTGCATGCCAAAGCTCAGCTTAATTAGCTGGGTGGCCTCATTAACGTTCAAACTTCAGTTTGAAAAAGAGGTCACACACCTACCTAATTTACTACCTCGAATTTCTACGTGATAACCATTATTTTCAGATGCCCTCTGAAGGCTTCCAGGACTGTGCCTGCAAGCCATCTACAAGCCATAGGGGAGGCCCCTGAGAACCACACAATCGTGGGGCCAAGGTATCTTCCCAGATGGAACAGCCCACATCCCTTTAACAGCTCAGCCATCAAAAAATAGTCTCTAGAATAAGCATCTCGCCCACTGAGCAACCCCACCACCACCACCAAACCCCAGAACCTTACAGCGCCCATCTCCTTGGAACCGAACAACTAGAATGCTTGCAAATCCTTGCACTTCCTGTAAATGAGTGAAGAGGTCCATGGAAGCCCACCCCCTCTGTGCCCTAGCTGCAGTTTTCAAGGTAAGCCTGGTACTCTCCAGGAAGACAAGCTTCACTAAATACCCTAGCCCTCTACCACAGGTCAGAAAGATTAAGGGCGACTCACCCTATACACCCCAGCAATGAAGTCCAAGCGATGTCCCCTTGGACAAGGGAGGCATGGTTCCGCGTGACCCTAGCATCTTGGCAATGAAGTTCTGCACGCACAGGTCCTGCATGCACCCTCTTCACCCAAGACGAAGTTTACCAGGTGATGTCAGCTGGTTCACACCTGCTGGCTTCCTCAGAGGCCCCAGTCCAGGGGGCGAGGGCGCGGTCTGGGTCTGCGTCTTCCAGAGCCCTCCTGGTTACCGGGTACCCAGGGCTGCGCGGCCAGGCCGTCCGGGGAAAGCGCCTAGGGCCCCGGGCGCGCGGGAGGAGCTGCCCGCTGCGCCGGAGGAGGGATGCCCGGGCGAAAGTTGCCAGGGAAACTTGAGCAACTCGAACACTGGTGCCAGCTTCCTGCATAATTCACGGGCAGCGGCAGACGGAGGCGGGGGCCGCTCCCCTGCGCCCGCCAGGTCCCCACATCCCTACTAGGGAAGGTGGCGGGCAGGGGTCGGGCACCCGGCGGGGGCTCCGAGCGACCCCCGACCTCCGGGAGCCAGCTGCTGCCGTGGCAGTCGTGCGCAAAGCCAGCGAGTATGGAGAGTCTGGGAGACAGAGCGCGCGCAGCGAGTCTCAAGGGACAGAGAGATCAGGGCGCGGGCCCCCGCCCAGCGCGCCCCCTGGCGGCTCTACCTCAACTCCTCTTCTGGGCTATGATGGCCCAGATCCCCAGGAAACAGGCGATCTACAAGACAGGAGATCCCGGGCATGGATCAGACAGAGGCTGATCCACCTGCGCAGACCCAAAGAAAGAGTCAGAAGAGCTGGAAAAAGCAGAGGTTCACAGGCTCATGGGACAAAGAACTACTGAGCTCCGCACTCAGGTAGCTTCCAAGGCTCTTGTAACTGGCCCCTGCAGGGGGGAAGAGCTCTTGGGGGGGGTGTCCCCTAAGAGACGAGAGCCCCACCTGCATGCACGTATCTCTCTTTTCCAGCTCTCATCCTCAGCCTTTATGAGTACTGGGCCGCATTGACCCGGACACCGTTGCTTCTCGAATGCAGAGGCACACATACGCCTCAAGAGCTGAGTTAGGTGCCCAACGGCCACTCACTATCCTTCCCCTCCCGCGCCTCTCACCTGGCTCTGGCGTCGGGGGCGGGTCTAAGCCTGGGGGAGAAATTGAGATCGCCAACCTGGCTCGGCCCCCGAAGGACCAAGCAAGGCTGCGCCCAGCCGGGCAGGAGGTTTAGGGGTGCAGAGCGCAGCCCCGCCCCGTCCTGCGCCGCGGGCGACTTGGGTCTCCCGGGCGTAATGCGACCTCGGGCGCTGGCAGCATGGGGGAGGGGGCCCTCGCGAGCGACCCGCCCCTGCCGCACCTGTCCCGGTCTCTCGCGGTGGCCGCGGTAGAGCCGAGTGTGGGGTCTGTTGTAGCAACCCTGGGAGAAGCCGGGCGCCCCGCCCCGGGCTGCGTGGCTCCCGCGCCACCCCCTCCCAGACCAGAAAGTCTCTCCCGATGGTAGAGCCCAACCCCTTTCCGCAAGATTATCCCGACCTCAACCCGCTCCATCCGGAGCATGCTAATAGGATTGGGAAACCGAGGCCCAAGGCTCAGAAAACGTTAGCAGCGCTCTTGAAAACTTTGTACCTGGGTTGTAACACGCCTGCGTCTGCCTCTCAGGCTGCCAGGGCTGGGGCACCTTCCGCCCAGGGGAGGAAACCAGGCGGAGCTGGTAGGGAAGGAAAGACAACTGCCAGAATCCTACAGGTGAAACTCTCTTGGAGACGCCCAGGGATTTTATTATCCGCGGTAGCAGGCTTTTGCTTCAGCCCAGAGGGAGCCCCAGACCCCCAGTTCCGTGCCATGGCAACATGCCCCATATACTGCAGGGACCATGGCTAATAATCTCCAAAATCCTTAATAATTTACTTACAGCTCTCCACCCTGCAAAAGCTATATATCTTTGGGCAAGCTACTGGGGAAGAGGAGTCTGTGTTTTCAACATTTTGGAAAAGGGAGTTTATTGTCCCGGAAATCTACAGTTCGAAGAGGCTCAAGAGAGATCCAACTTGCGGATCCAGGCTGTGATTCAGAACCATGATATTAGGCAGGTCCCAATCTGCACCCTCTTCAGAAAGAAGCGAGATACAAAGTCAGTCTCAGGATACGCCTGAGAGATTCCCGTGGACAGGTGGGCTCAACATACCAACAGCAAAGTTAAATATTTGATCTGGATACTTTTTCCTCTCTCTTTGAATAATTGGCCCACAAATCAAAGAAGTCTTTAAGCATTTGAGTTTAAAAAAAAAAAAAAAGTTGTGTTTGGGCTTTTTTCAGATAATGTGTACCTTCTGGGGAAAGCAGCCAGCTGCAAATTCCAACCCTCTTCTGCTTCCTTAGACCTAAGAGCTGATAACATAGTAGATGAATGAAGAAAGCAGGAATCTACTGGTAATCCCTCAGACAGGAAGAAAAGAAGCCCTGGCTGGATTCCACAGACCGATTTCTTGGGAGCGATCCTTAGATTACTCTCATTATCTCTGGGTTCCTTGCAAGCAACTGGCCCTGGCTCCACCTCCCCCTAATTCCATCAATCCTGGCCCCAGAGACTGCATGTCACAGAAATAAATAAATTTTTTAAAAAAAAGGACTGTTGGCCCCAAGAACCCAGCTGGCAGATGCATGCCAAGACACCCTGCTTTTGCCAGACTCCAGCCCCCACATGCCTGCCTTTCCCCAAGCCACACTCCTGCAGACAGTTAGGGAAAGAATGGGGCACAAGTCAGCCTAGAACTTTCTACTATCCCCATGGAAGGCTCAAGTGCCAACACCATTGTTATGCTCAATAGACTTCTCTTGGGACTCCAGCTTCCACCAACCCACCACCCCAGGGTGTACCCTGATTCACCATGCCCACACCCCACTGCCTACCCAATATGCACACCTTGTTCTGCTTAATGCTTGGAGCCTTCAGTTTGGCATTTTAAGGACAGGACCTGCCTGTGCCCCAGTTTCTTTGTGTCCCTGTATCCAGTGCAGCCTTGTCCTCAGCTCAAGCCACATCCTTGAGTCTAATTCCTCACACAGAAAGATCTAGGATGGGGAAACACTAGCAAGAGCCTGAAGTGGTACCTCAGACACACATACACACACACACACACACACCCCTCACCCTGTCTGTCTCTAAGCCGACTGTGAGCCTTCAAAGGTCCCTTAGTCTGCCACTCATCTGAGTCAGGGCCTCTTCAGGCATTCTTATTGCGGGTGAGTCTGCAATTGTGAACATCACCCAGAGCCTTGCTTTAGATTTTCCCTTCAGTGTAGAAAAGTGGGCATTACCCTTTGTGCTGCCGAGTTCCTTAGTCTCTGGTTTGGCTCTGCACGCTGGTTGCACATGTGATGACGCAAAAGGAAGGAGTAGATGACCTTGCAGAAAGAGACCCTGCCTCCCATCCCATAGCAGTTTCTTTCTTCTTGCAAGCCCTGGAGCAGGCATCTGTCCATCCCAGTACTCACATCCCTCATGTTAGGATTTCTCTGAGAGGAATACATACAGAGAACTAAAAGCCAAGACATCGTGCTGTGGAGATTCCAGACAGAACCATCTTTTTGGCCCTGGGGAAACCATTATCAACATATTGGGACTAGCATTAGCCCAAAGCTCACTGCACTGAACAGCTCCAGGAGAAACCCTGGGGTGGGGTTTCAGGCTGTGGGGCAGGATGTCTCCAGGCTGCCTGAGGGGAATGCCTGACTCGGTCTTTTGGCTAGCCAGAGAAACACTGAAAGCTGAGGATGGGTGAGAGCAGGCAGGGCAGGTGGTGTGAAGAACTGAAGACAGGCATGTCCTGGCAAAAGCAGCAGCTTCGGGCAGCACATCTCTACCCTCCTGGTCCCTGACAGATAGATCTACTTCTGCAACACTCTAAACCTGGTTCCACTGTAGAGAAAGTTCCACTTCCTTCATGTTCCCGGAGTCACACATCCGGAACTGCATCCCTCTACCCTGCAGCTATCCCCACCTCTATGGATGCCTGTGTCCTAACATTGACATTTAGTGTCCTCCATTCACTTGTCCTCATGGGTTCATTTCCCTTTGTTTGTTCTGGAACACCCCCTGGCACTATATCTGAACACAGGAGCCCAAAGCCTGTTAACTATTCCATAGAAGGATGCTGAGCTGGTTCTGGAGCAATTCCTGTCCACAGAGTCTTCCTAGAGGATATGTGGACAGTGGGCAGGAGGAGAGGCTGGCTAGACAAAGAGCCTGTTGGGTTCATCTCTCCACCCCTATAAAATCTTCCTACCTCCAGTTGGTGGTGTAGCCTAAATACTGTAGGATCAACCAGACAGGTATTACCACTCCAGTACTCAGAAGGTAGAGCAGAAGAATCACAAGCTCAAGGCCAGCATCAGCTAGTGGTGAAGCTATATCTGAAATGAACAAACAAAAAAGAACAGAGACATGGAGGCTCCAGGGGCAGCTTTTGATCAATGCGAAAGTAGGGTGGGCAGTAGACACGGGGGCACCAGGCCTCTTAAAGCAGAACAGCCTGTAGAAGCTGCCAGGACCTCTTGAGGTGCCTTTGGAGTTTTTCTTGCTGATAGCAAAGACCTAAACAAGAAACTTTTATTGGGTATCTTGTCATATGTCTCCTCCAGGGCAAGCAAATAAGGAGTAAAGTCTCTCCATGAATGATGGATGGATGGAGTAAACAGAATCCACCCAGTGTGACTCTCTCTGACTTATTCTGATATGTGTTTACATATTAGCAAACAGATTAAGAAATATATCTGGTCAAACATAGTTGTTATATCACAAGCTGTATCATTTGAAGATATTTTAATATTCCGTATAAATTACACCAGTGGTTAGGGCGCTCTGGCTGCTCTTCCAGAGGACCTGGGGTTCAATTCCCCACACTCACATAGCTGTTCACAACTGCCTGTAACTCCATTTCCAGGATATATGACACCTTCTTCTGGCCTCTCCAAGTACTACATGCAGGTCATACACAGACAAAACACTCAGACACATAAAATAAAACTATTTTTTCAATGAGTATGATAAAACATTTGGGGGAAATGCCCATTTGCTAGATGTGCATCAACCTTTGTCTTTGTCACTGTCCCTAAGCAGGGTCGGTTCTACAACAGCTTGTAGCAAAAAGTTAAGTTGGATTAACTTTTCCAAGACATCTGGGGAGTGTTTAGGCAAAAAACCTGTGATCATAGCAGAGACTTGAGCACCTTGCATTGTGGTGTTCTGAAGCTCCTGCGGTCACCATGCATCCCAAGGTGTTAAGGGACCCTGTTCATTGACATGGAATCACACAGAGCTGGGCCACCAGACTCTCTGCCATACCTGCTCACGTTGTTCTGTGTGTGCAGTTTCATTTGAAGCAGCATTTACTTCTCTGAGGGTGATGTGAGCTTTTTAATGTATCGATTGGTAAAGCCGTGAATGGGGTCTGTCTGGACAAGAGATGGAGAAGTTGGCAGGTTGCCCACATCTGCAAACGCCTGCTTCCTTTGCCTTTGGCTGGATCAGAGCTAAAGAAATCCATCCTATGTGGAATGGATGCTATAAAAGTCAGAGGGAAGTGGTTCGGCTTTTGTGACAAGGTGGAAGGCCACCAGGGACAGCCTGGACGTGGGTGGAATATCCCTGAAGCATGCTGGGCATTCTTGGGAAGAATTTGTAGCTCATAGCACAGCCAGATAATGAGATGATCCTGTTAGAAGCCACTTAGCCTCCATTCCCTTAGTGAGCAGAAGGTGCTAACCTAGGCTTTTGGTGGGTGCTCTGTGGTGTTTTCATAAAGTAGGATGCCACCTGTCTCTGCCTGCCCCACTCCCACTGGCCAGGCCGAGTTTAAGAGATATAGAACCTCAGAAGTTCCAGGACCCACCTCCTGCCTTCTTCCTTTGGCAGACTCTTTATCCCTTTCTGATGATTTGATTTTGAGCCAGGGTCTCATGTAGACCAGGCTGGCCTTGAACTCATGATATATCCAAGGATGACATAACATGCCTGATCCACCTGCCTCCACCTACCAGTAGCTGAGATGTCAGGCATGTGGCACCATGCTTGGCGCAGTGTGCTCTTTTCTAGGCTGGCTCCTTCTGGGCTTCCTTCCATGAGCTCTGTCTTCAGCATTCACAGAGCCTCTAGTGACAAAGCAGAGTCAGCTGAGGCACAGGACCAGGGGTGCCAGGGACAGAGTGGGTTCCCGCTGAGCATCACCCAGGCAAGCAAGCCCTGACCAAATAGTGTTCTCCAGGCTTGAGTCATTTGACAAATTGCTGTGCACGTCACACACACACACACACACACACACACACACACACACACACACACACCTGACCCTTCTGCCATTTAGTATCAGCTGATTCATTATCATCTAGATGACCTGGACTCCCAGGGAACAGTTAGAGAGGTCTCTCCATTCTTCTCCACTTGAAGGAAAGAATTCAGTGGAAAAAACACAGACTTTTGAGTGGAAATTTATTTATCAAAGCTAAACAAAGCTCTCCAAAGAAACAGAAGTGGGCTACCCCATGGTAGGGAGCCGCTTAGTGGGTTCTATGTTGTAGATTTTAAAGAAGGTTCTATGAATATTTATGAGCTGTGTGGCATATTCACCAAGTGGCCTTTTATTCTTCCCAACTCATAGTGAACTACATCTTTACAGTATTTCTCCCAGTGACCCTTTAGAAAAGCCCACAGTGTACAGGGGTGTTGAGTTGTCGAAGTCACAATTCAAATGATAATATAATGAACTTGGAGTCTTTTGAATGTGCAGACCTTTCGTTAGTGAGAGTTAGTGGCAACTGAGAAAGCAATCCCATGCCTGTGTTTCTGAGCTACTAGGAATACACTATACACAGCTTCAACTACAAAGAGGCCTTATGACTGTCGGGAGACATAACCACTGAGACCCAGCTGCAGTTTTCCTCAGTTTCTCCATATCTTCCCACTTGCCTAGACTGTCTCAAAACCTGCTCATGCACCTTTTGGGGATGCTCTCTGCACCTCTGAAGCTCCTGCGTTTCATCTGCCATATTCCTGAAACAAGCTGAGATAGACTGGAATGTTGGCTGTTTCCATGGCAGCAGATACTGGGAGATCAGGTGGCAGGTGTTTGAGAGGGTCTCTTCATCACCAGGTGCCCCTTCTTAACCTGCTTTATTGTTCTAACACTGGCCAAGTGTCCTGAGAGGATGGATAACTGTCAGAAATATTACAAGGCTGTTAAGTGGCTGGTCTCCATTGCAACTCTCCAGCCATTGTTCTTACAATCACTTCATTATTTTTCTTTGTATAGATAGATTTTAAATATTTTCTCATTTATTTTTCAAAGATCTGTTTAATTTTTGATTATATACGTGTGTGGGCCACGTGTATGTGAGTTTCCACAGACGCCAGAGGCATCAGAGCTCCTAGATGTGGATTTACAGATAGTAGTGAACCACTGGCCATGGGTCAAGGGAACTGAACCCAGTCCTCTGCAAGAATGGCATGTGCTTTTAACTGCTGAGCCACCTCCCCAGCCCATTTTGTGTGTGTGTGTGTGTGTGTGTGTGTGTGTGTGTGTGTGTGTGTCATAGCACACATGGAAAGGTCAGAGGACAGTTGGCAGGAATCAGTTCTCCCCGTGACTCATGAATGTTGAACTCAGGTTGTCAAATGTAGTGGCAGGTGCCGTTACAGTATAGCCCGCTTGCCACAACATCTAACACAAAATGTTGGCATTGTCCATTGTGGGCAGAGACACATCCATGTGACAGGCCACTCAAGTTCTGTTCTGGACTCAGCACCAGCTGCTGAGGGCTCAGGCCTCGGACCTGGAGGAGGAGGCTGTAGGGAGTTGAGGGAGCACTCATGCTTTGATCCTAGACTTCTTCAGTTTGTATTACAAGCAAGATCGGCCAACTGTGCCCCGATAACTTCTGGAATCTTAATGAGTTTCTCTCTCTCTCTCTCTTTCTCTCTCTCTCTCTCTCTCTCTCTCTCTCTCTCTCTCTCTCTCTCTCTCCCTCTCCCTCTCCCTCTCCCTCTCCCTCTCTCTCTCCCCCTCCCTCCCTCCCTCTCCTTCCCTCCCCCTCACCCCTCCAAGGGAACATGCCCTAGTGCACCACACCAAGAAACCATACCAAATATCTAGGTAGGGAGGCTGGCACCTGTAATCCCAGTACTTGAGAATTTGAGACAGGAGAATTCTGAAAATCTATGAGATTGAGACAGAGTGGGACCCTGCCTCAAAAAACACCTGTAGCACCTAGAACAGAAAACACTGCAAGAGAGTGGCTCACTGATGTGGTGGATGGAGCCAGGCTTGCTGCTGGTGCCATGAGGAACCAAGGTTCCATTTCTACCATCCAGACAGGCTCTTGAGCCAGCTCTCAGTCCTTAGGCATACCCTGATACTCTAAAGCTGGGCTTTTGTGTCAAATAAGGACCCATCCCACTGTATTTCATGGGGAGGCTGAACCAGAGCCCACCACAGAGCAGAGGCTCAGGACATGTCCCCGCTGTTCTCACCTACACTGGCTGAGAAAGCTGGGGGGGAAAGTGGGGTTGCCAAGCCATCACAGAAGCATCCCTGTGGCAGGATTAGCCTTGTACCTATTGGATGAACCAACCTGATTCACCATATTAACAAAGATGAATCAGGACATGAAACTTCTATGAACATGATGAGCCTCTACATGGATCTGGTACATTTCTGAAACCCAGAAATTCCTCCTGACACCTGGTGAAAACATGCTAGACTGGTTGTAAAGGAAGCTTTCAGACTTGATGAACCAGTGACAATTCCCCATCTGGGCACCGGTCCCCATAAATAATGCAGGTACCTACTCTCATGCCACAGCTGGGACCCCCAGGAATGTGCTTCTTTGCATTCTGGAGACAAAGTTCTGGTCTTTCTCAGAATGTGAGGACCAACCCACTGTATGAAAAGCAGACATTATCACCTTGACCTAGAGGTGTGGCCTTTGGGCCTTAAGGCCCTACTGTATGGGGGTGAGTTTAAGTGAACGAAATAATGAATGAGAAATATTCAGGACACAGTGAAGACTCCTCTGGGCATCTATGACAGTCTTGAGAGATTGGTGAAGTGAGAACAGAAGACCCTGAATATGGTTGACACCATCCCACGGGCTGGGCTCCTGGACTACACAAGGAAATCCAGCTGTGTACTGCTGTTCTGTGTCTGCCTCCTATTCAGAGGCACAGACAAGCCTCCTCTGCTACTGTGCCTTTCCTGCCCTGATGGACTGCATTCCTCAGAATCATGAAACCAGATTAGCCCTTCCTCACTTCAGTTGAATTTACTCTCACCAGTGAAAAACGTAACTAATACAGGGGCCTGAAGTACCCTGAAACAAAGTTCAGTGTCTCCCAGGCTGATCCTGAGGGCCTGGTGACCTTCTTCATGAGCTGTGCAAAGCCCATAGATGAAACAGTTTTTTGTAGTGATGACCCCCATGGCTCTAGGTTAATGAGGCTGTCGATACCTCATTTATGGATGGCATATTACACAGAGTTAATGCTGGTGTCTTTTGATTAGTGGGTCTGCCCTTAGCTGCTTCTGTATGTGTCCTAAGTGCCTCTAATACCAGCACTGGGTAGTGTTTATCTCAAGACTGTCACTAAGCCAGAGAAGAATACATTTTCATGCTATTGGAGGCATAGAGGAAAACATAATCCAACCTGAAAAAAAGGGATTGACATTTAAGGACCCTTGTGGGGCCGGGAAGGGGGACAGGCACAATATCTCAGCAGTTAAAAGCCCCAGCTGTTCTTGAAGATGACCTGGGTTCACTTCCCATCACCTATATCAGGTGGCTCACAACTTCCTATAACTCCAGCTTCCCAAGACCTAAAGGACCTGAAGGCCTCCAAGGACACCTGCACACACATGCATAAACCCACACACATAGACACATACAGAATCACTAACATACATATAATTTGCAATGAAATAAATTTTTAAAAAGAAGACTTTTAAGGACCAGACAATAACTTTGACAGATCTACACAGATGACCTGACTGCTGGGATATGTGCTGTCTTATTTTTGATTCTGTAATGGGCCCTTGGAAAGCTTCAGAGGCTGCTGCCACGTGTGTTCTCAAAACTAGTAAGTTAGGCAAAGGAGCAGCTAAGAACTGCAAACAGCCAGCAAAGTCAGCTCCTGGGCTTGGAAGCCACAGAACTACAAACGTGACTCCTCCATTGAATGCACTGGTGCATGCTGTGGTGGGGGCTGAAATATTTCCACACTGAGAAATAAACGTGTCAGTTGCACAGGAGTTCATTGCAGCAGTTTGAGTACTTTATTTTCATTATTTTTTAATTAAATGTATTTTTTTTACATCCAACCATAGTTTCCCATCCCTCTTCTCCTCCCATTTCATTCCCTCCACCCCCTCCCTCACCAATCCACCCCTCCTCTGTTTCTGTTCAGAAAGGGGCAAGCCTCCCATGTGTATTAACAAAGCATGACATTATTTTTAACATGGTCTTTCTCAGAGTTGAGATTAATATCTTTCCACTCATTGTGAAGCCCCAGCCAAGCCCGTTGTGGTAGGGTCACTGGTGACATTTCCCAGGGCAACTAGGGAAACAGCTATCCTACAATGGCTGGACAGCAATGCAGTTGCACACATTCTACACTTGGCTAGAAATGCAAGCAGAACTTACCTGCATGGCGGACCCACTTGCTGAGTTAGAGAGCAATGAGGCAGCTCTTGGTCCCATCTAGAGACAGCAATGTCTTTATGGAGCTTAACCTTGATGTGTGATGTCTTTCTATATGCCGTGAAAGACAATGTATTACCATTGGATAATATAGAAATTTTGGCCATTAGCAAGGCATCTCAGAAGCAGGTGGGAAATCAGAGCATAGAAAAAGGGGGAAAAGGGCAGAGTAGGAAGAGATGCTGCAAGCTGCCACCCAAAGAAGTAAGATGTAAAGAAACACAGATAAGCTATGAGCCACGTATCAAGACATAGATTAATAGAAATAGGTTGAGTTGAGATGAAAGAATTAGCAAGTAATGAGCTTGAGACATAAGCCAAACAGTTTATAATTAACATAAGCCTCTGTGTAATTATTTGAGGCTAAATGGCTGTGGGTCTGCAGGTCTAGCCCTCAGGTCAGATGGGCCAGAAACTTCCAACTACATAAACTAAGACAAACCAGCCTGAGTTGGTATAGGAGACCACCTGGACTACACAGAGGGACAAGGTGAGTTATATAGAGAGGGAAGAGGCTCACAGCCTAACTGGAGAAGCATCTTCACCAGAAAGGGGAGGATGTTAGGAAGTCCATGGTTATCAGCTAGTCCATGATGAGTTAGTTATCCTTCAGAGACAAATACTGCCCAACTCCAAAAGTGGTTCGCTCCTCACATCTTCTACTGGTCACTCACCATGTGGGTATGGGGGATGATCCAGGACAGCTCATGGGGCTCAGGCACTCAGTTACCCATTCTCAAAGCCGCCACCTGGACCTGACATTGCATTTCCACACATGCCTCACTGGCTGGGAAAAGCCATGTGCAACCTAGCCTCACGATGAAAGGGATTGAACTCCTTCAGTGTTCAGAATGAGAAGAAGACCAGGAACAGATGGAGGGTCCCAGGAATTGTCACAGTGAGACCAGGTTCCATTCAGAAGAACAGAATCGATCTCCAGGAGGACCAGACCCTCATGATGACCCCATTTTCAGATGATACAGACAGGGGATCTGCCCTCTCCCATTTCCTGCTGTCTGCTGCCCACCCTACCCCTGCATCAACACAATGGGGACTTGGCTGGGTCAAGCTGCTTGCCTCCAAGCCTGACAAAACTTGAATTTGGTCTCTGGGACCCATATGGTGAAAGAAGTGGGCCAGCTCTGGCTTCTACATGCATAGGACCCATACACACCCCTTCTTCAACACAAAACAAATGAGAGATTTTTTTAAAGCTAGAACAAGAGTGATGGTGGCATACACTTTTAATCTCAACACCTGGGAAGTAGAGGCAGGCGGATCTCTGTGAGTTCAAGGCCAGCCTGGTCTACAAAATCAGTTACAGAATGGCCAGGGCTATACAGAGAATCCCTGTATCCAAAACAACAACAAAAACCATGTTAAAGATAGGACTGTTAAACACCCCCATCTTGCTCTGAAACATCAGCTGTGGAGTCCACATGCCAGCATGTCCAGGCTTACCAAACATCCTGCCTTCGGAAGCAGACACAAGAAGATCATTGAAAGTTTCAGACCAGACTGGGATACCTATAGTGAGGTCATGCTCCAGAAAAAAAAAAATGTCATTGTCATGGGCTGTCAAGATGGCTGAGTAGACAGGAGGCTTGCTGCTAAGCCTCACTCCTGAGTTTAAGCTCCAAGACCTACATGATGGAAAGAGAGAATGGACTCCTGCAGGTTGCCCTCGGCCCTCTACATATACACTGTAACGTGCCTGTGCTCACACATATACACATGCAAAATAAATAAATGTAAATAAATTTAAGCATTATTGTTAGAATATTTAGATTATGAATATATTCTAACACAACATGTCAAGTCTGAAAAACAATTAGGAGCAAAATATAAAGAAATGCTAGGGGCTGGAGAGATGGCTCAGCAGTTAATGGCATTTGCTGCTTTTGTAAAGAACATGGGTTCTACACTGGGTAGATCTCAACCATTACAATAACTCCAATTCCACAGGACACAGGATCAGATGTTCTTTCCGGCCGCCATGGGCATTGCACTCATGCGGTGCATGTGCACACACACACACACACACACACACACACACACACACACACACAAATAAAAATAAAATCTTTTTTAAACATAAAAAAGACTACTTGGCTTATAAAGCACCTGTCAGTTACTTGTCTAGCAGAATCCAAGTTTCTCTCAATTCCTTCCATACAATATGCTGGATTGCACTGTGTTCAGTCAACATCCATCCCACACTCCCACCTGTGCTTCCACAGAAAGATGCTGGCCTGGACACAGGACTCACTTCAGATGTGGAACCTGGATGACATTAGCCATGTGAGGCTAACCACAGGTGCCACCACATTCACACCAGCCTATAGTCTTGAAAAAGAAACGTATGCTAAGATTAGGGGTAGTGTTCGTTACTAGGAAAAGCTGACTAATACATGGAATGCAGAAAGGCCTTCACTGGGTCACAGATGCTCTGCCAATCACATTTCACTTTCTTAGAAGCAAATGGGACACACAATCAGTGCCTACAGATAGATATGTCATCTGTGTTATAAACTGAGGAACAGCTAGCTGGCAGACAGGTTTGCCAATGTATATTTACAGTTCAGTTTTACAGGTGTGCACAAGTCTATAAATACACAGAAAGTCACCTGTGAAAATACATAACAGGTTAAAAATATTTGCCTCTCAGTATTAAGAAGTAGGAATGAGTATTCGTATCAACAAGAACAACATTAGCCTTGTTGAGAATTAAGGCAGATTCTTCACAAATCATGTTTTTCACTCCTTTTTAAAGATATTATTACATGCAAGTTTAAAAAATAAGTCAAAGCAACTACTCAGATGACTCAGCCACTAAGAGCTCTTGCTGCTCTTGCAGAAGACCCAAGGTCATTTCCTAACACCTACATGACAGTTCATGATGCTTGTAACTCCAGTTCCAGGAAATCCCATGCCCTTTTCTGGCCTCTGTAGGCACCATGTACAGATGATGCACAGAGACATGCACGCAGACACACATGTATACACAAACTTTAAAAATAATAATTAAAAAGATTTAAGTACATCTTTACCAAAAACGATTCAAACATTATAAAGCAGATCACCAATAAAATGTTCCTCTTTATGGCTCCTGTCACCAATCAGAGCCCACAGGTATTGCTGTCACTTTGGGAGTCTTTGCCAGTGATCTCAAGTCACCAACAGGTCCCAAAAATTAAAGTTTCACCAATTTCTGAGTAAAAAGAATTGAGAATGTAAATGAGTGTCCCACCAGGATTAATTCCCACTGTATTATCAGAAACAAATTGGTTTCCCATTAAAGCAACAGATTAAAATCTAATTCTTACATTTCTACAAATAAAAAAAATAAAATCTTTGCCTTCTGATTTGTTTACCTACTCGAAAGGTTTAGATTTGTCTTTGGGAAAGAAATACATCGAGCATGGGAAGACAAGGAGACTACTTTATCTCACAGAGACCCTGGCCCTCCCCTGCAGTGCTGTCCTGTGGATTAGGAGTCCCCAATCTAGTAAGTTTGGCCGTCACAGCATGAAGCCACATGAAGGAAGAACACATGAGCTGTCACGGTGGGTTTCCAGAGAGTTCGCTGTGGTTCCCTGCTGGGATCCACATGTTATTAAGGGCACATGCATGTGTGGGTTGGAGGAAAGCCACCATCAAGGTGATTCACTTGGGGGAAAGTGGGCCTGAGCATCTGCACAAAAAGGCAAAAGGCAGAGACAGGAGGATGACTGAGGCTCATCTGCCAGTCAGTCTAGTGACTCATGGGTCAATCAGTGAGCCCAGGCCAGTGAGAGACCCTGCTGAAAACAAACAAACAATAAAACTAAGGTAGATGGCTCCCTAGGAGTGACATCTAAGGTTGATCCCTGGCTTCCACATTCATGCATACAAATACATATATGCACACATACAATTGTGTTTATACATGCACACACATATATACACACATAAAAGGTTCTGACATGAGAACAGAGCTGTGCCACACAAAACTCTAGGAAAAAATGGCAGGGTCTCATAGTCTACATGGTCTAGTCTTGAACTCACTAAAGTCTAGTCAGGTCTTGAGTCTGTGATCCTCCTGCCTCAGTCTCCAGAATAGCAGAGGTAACAACCTGCTCCGCTAGGCTTTGCTCCAAGCATGGCAGTCTCTTGAACGAGAAACCACAACTCTATGGCTCAGTGAAGCCCTTCCACACTAAAAGTCAATCAAAAGAACAATAAGACTTAGACCAGCCTTTCTTGTTATTGTCTCAAACTGGGAACAACCCAGGAGGCAGGCTGTCAAGAGCTGGAGACAGAAACAGAGGTGGTCTGCCACATCACAGTGACAGCTGATGAGCTGATGCCGAGGAGCTGATTTTACCATCCTACAGCCTGCCATTTCACACCTCCCATTGACACCTGTGACTCTGTGGACAGAAAAGGTTGAAAATCCACACACACGCCTATGGAGACAAAGTTGGCAGTGGCCTAGAGACTGTGCCACAGGGAAAGTAGAGCCGATGAGGGTTATTAGGACGGGATAAGGCTGCAGTGTGTGGCTGTGTCACAGACACCCACTCATGTTCTAGTCTGGGTGTGGTTTGCCCTCAATGGTTCATGTGCATCAGTCTTAGTCCCTATTGTCAGAACTCTGAGAAAATAAGATCCTGTTTCTAAAATCCTTTCCCCAGGGGAAGGGTAAGCAATGTCCATCCTCTCCTTTGGGTCTCAGGAGTCTACCAAAGTTCACTCTGGGAAAGCAATGAATTTATTAAATTTACTTACAGTGCACAGGTGAGGGGCTATGCAGTGGAGCATGGGTGGCCTTCAAATAGCCATACTAGAAGAATGGAAGATGACTCTGAATGGCTGTGTAGCTATAGCCCCCCCACCCCCCGCCCACCGCTCTGTATGTTCTAGCCCTCCCTGAGGCCATGTAATTAGGGTAGCCTTCCTTACAACTTCTTGGAAGAAGGGGCTAGAGGGTCCCTGACTCTCTCCACCCCTTGCGATGTTAATAGTCAATGAGGCCAGCTGTAACAATCTTTTGCAAGCTGGCCCTGCTGATCTGATGAAAATGCTGGCAGCTTGGTTCAGAGGACAGTTCTGTTCAACAGGCCCTATGAGATGATTGAATGCTGGTCCTGCAGAGTGAGTCAGTTCTCAGAGGAGCAAGAACTTACAGATCGAGGCCTCCAAACTCACCTGCCCCCTCTGCCTCTCTTCATTTCTGTTTCTGTTATATTTTTATTGCATGTGGGCACCTGATTGTGTGTATGCATGCACGTCTGTGCATATGCATGTGGATGCTAGATGAAAGCCTTAAGTGTCATTAAGGAAGGCCAACCATCTCCTCCTCTGAGATAGTTTTTCATTGGTTTGAAGCTCACCAGTTAGGTCAGTAATACCAGGAAACATACCTACCTCTGCCTCCCAGAACTAGGACCACACAAGTCTGCTACCATGACTGGCTTTTCACATGGATGCTGGATCACAGTCCAGCAACACGTTTGCTTTGCTGACTGAATTATCTCCATAAACCTGTTTCTCTGTTATAGTTGGTACAGCCAAAGGGGTTGTATAGGAAGCCAAATGGATGGAACAGCTGATCATGGATCTAGAGCATTTAAAACTGTGAGCCACTCAAATCTATAATCCTAGCACTTCCAGAAGGAAGACTGCTCAGGGTTCAAGGGCAGCTGGCATTACAAAATACAAGCCTGTTTCAAAAAGACTACAAACAAAAAACTTAGGAGCAAAATAAACCTCTCTTTCTTAAAAAAAAAAAATAGAATTATTAGCTGAATAGTGATAGTGCACACCTTTAATCCCAGCACCTGAGAGGCAACGGAGGAAGCAGAACTCTGGGTTTAAGACCAGCCTGGTCTACAGAGAGTTCCAGAATAGCCAGTGCTACACAGAGAACTCTGTCTTGAACAAAAAAAATTACGTATATAAGTGTTTTGTCTGTGAGTACCACATGCATGCCAGGTCCAGGAAAGCTAAAAGAGAACATCAGGAGCCCTGGAGCTGGCATTGCAGGTGGTCATGAGCTGCCATGTGAGTGCAAGAACAGCCAGTGCTCTTAACCTCCGAGCCATCTCTTCAGACCCCATCTTCTCTTGTCTTTTCTAAACTGAATATACAATTTATTTAACATTTAAACTTCATTAAGACATGTGCAATATGGCAATTTTACTGGGGGTTTAACCCTACCTAGGATATGATTGCTTGCTGAGGCTTAGCAACAGGGTCCAGTTTAATTCACACTTAGCACTAATTAAATACTTCATTGAATAAATACAATACCAAACAAAATGCATTCAAATGTTTTCTAAAAAAAGAAAGATCACTTTTAAAGGCCTTTCTAATCATTTATGGCAAACAATAAAGGCAAATATGCCAGTTTAACATAATTGGCTGATTTTATACAGCACTTATATCTTTTAGTCCACAAGTATATTATTAAATGATAGAGAGCATCTAATACAACCATTTCTACAGAACTAGTAAATAAATTTCTAAGAAAAAAATGTATAGAGCCCATCTTTTTATACCTACCTCAACAGTCTAACTCTAAAGAGGATAAAGCCAATGCCTTTCCTCACAAGAGCTCAGGACTAAAGTCTCTTTGCTTTCAGGATCTGTATTTGTGATCCGTTATAAGCATTGAGATAAGATTCAAATATTCTCAAAGAAGCACAATGCACGTTGTGATTACCTACTCAACAACAGCAAGCACTCATTCAAAGTATCTCATCCCAGGAATTAAATAAGGTCAGCCCCATTCATGGGCATTTCCTCCACTGTAGTATTGTAGAAAGTCTCAATGTCACGAAGAATCCTCTTGTCTTCTTCAGTAATAAAGTTTATAGCCACACCTTTCCTCCCAAATCGACCCTCTCTTCCATTTCAACTTGCTCTTTATTCAAACAGTGTGCTGTTTTGCTTACGATTCCACATCTTAAATTATGTCAACGCCGTTTCTCAATGCCATCTCGCCATCAGCTGCCACTATCGACGCCTGTGAATGTAGTTTTCATGATTGGTAGGCAGATCATAGTTTATAACCAAGGACACTTGTTGCACATCACTCCCTTGAGCCAAGTCAATAGTGATCAGTTCTTTTTAAAGCTTGTGGCATCCAGTGTTTTATTATAGCAACACAATGGCCTGAAACAACTATTGGTTCCCAACAGGGGGTGGCTGTGCCCTTCAAAACCACCTGCCAATGTCTGGAGACATCTTTGTGGTTATATCTCTGGGAACTGACAAGCATTCTATTAGTTGCAAGGCAGCATCTATGGCAGAGATACCCTGCCCCCAGTGTCAACAAACAATACTGAGGTTAGAAGGCCTTGTTGTACATATATCATAAAACTTATCAAACTGTTCTTGTTAAACACAAGTCATTTGTTATATGTCAATATAATATCAGTTAAGTTTTAAAGTAGTGAAATCCCAGCCCTGTCTATCAGTGGCTTTGCAATGTGGAGTCATTCACTTGCTCTCTCTGAATCTGTTTCAGAAAATCATTTCTACAGATGCAAAAACAATCAAGAGGAAATCAGGCAGCCTGGCATCCTGGGCACAAACACTGCACTTGATATGACCTGCTGGAAGATTACTAACTAATGGGCACATTCTTGCAGTTGGGCCAAGACCCACTTGTGGCACCCCCATCACCCCACCATGAGTTCATCTCACCTTGGAAAGGGTAAATAATAGCCTCTGGCCTGGTAACAGGAATCAGGGGCCCTCAGTCAGCCCTAAGTTCCCTTGGCAGCTAGGTGGAAAGAACTGCTTGGCCCTGGCAGCCAGAACTCACAAACTCACTCACACCTCTGCCTGACACGTGACTCCAGAGTTTGCTGGAATGAGGGAGGGGGCTGACAGGGCTGCTATAGCAGCCTATACCTGCAGGCCACCTTGGGTTACAAGTTTGCTAAGGGTCTTCATGGGAGAGCAAGGTAGGGTCATGAATAGAAGCCCTGCATCTCTGGACCCTCCGTTCATTATGTTTCCCCAAGGGCAGAAGCAATATTTGAGGCATTCCCAGAGGGGCCAGAGGGGACAGGAGTAGACTCCACAGAACTTAAGTATCCTTAGGAAACATGAGGCTACTCAGGTGCATCAGGACAGTAAGAGAAGTCTCACTTTGATCAGTCATGCCCCATATCTGTTGAAAGTGTATCACAGTCTATATAGGAAATGGGCTTGAAATGGCCCTGTGGAGTCAAGCATGCAAAGGTTTCCTCATCCTGGGCTCTGGCAAGAGGGGAATTGTGTTCATGCTGAAAAACTGCACCTCTGCCTATGGTGTTCCCTCTGCTGGGCTTCCAAAGCTTGCTGGGCTATTCCAGCCATGCAGCTATAGGTCTCTGCTGATCTGAGTCACCGCTCCCTTACATACACACACACACACACACACACACACACACACACACACACACACACACACACACACACGACGCTCTAAGGCTGGATAGTACCTTCCCTCAGAGATGCACCCACCTCCCATCCTCCAACTGAGTGTAGACTTTGGGGAATGGTTTTGTCTAACAGGATTCTTCGGAGCCAGCTCGTGAGAGGAGCCATGTCTAAGTTGTATGGGTGCCTAGCATGACTCACTAGTCTTGAATAAGCTCACTGACTCTGGGTCAGATGTAAGTGGCTATTTTTTTCTTTTCCTTTGCTCATTCTTTGCAACTTTTGTTTGTTTTGTGGTTTTTGAAGCAGTGTCTCACTTTGTAGCTCAAGCTATCTATGTATCCCAGGCTGACCTTGAACTCATGGCCATTCCGCTGCCTCAGCTCCAGAGTGCTGAGATTACAAGTGTGAAACACCATACCATACCAAACAGGAAACAAGTCCACGTGTAAGAGTGGCTACTGAGAAAGAGAGCTTCCTGCAGCCTTCCCTGCCACCAAGCTTATATGCAGAGGACAGACCCTGAGGTCCAGTGACAAGCCAGCCTCCTGGGTTCAGAACAGGCAAAGCTGGTTCGGTTGGTTGTGAAGAAGAAGGAGGAAGAAGGAGACTGGCCATCCTGATCCTGCTTGTTTATCCAACAAACAATAAAACAGAGGCAGGATTGTTCTGAGATGTGGAGGGCATCCATGGGAAAGACCCCCTGGACCTAAGCAGTTTACCCAGGAATGTGCAGAGCCTGGGAAACATAGCCTGAGGGTCAGAGTGTGAAGAGAGAGGGCATGTGGGACATCTACCCTGGGACCCACTGGAGGTATTTCTTTTCAGCTCTACAGTTGGTGACCTCATTGTGTGTGACCCTGAGTTTTATGTGACCTGGACTGGGCTCAAGAAAGCTGGAATATAGCCAAACATTGATCTGCATGGTTGGCACAGGTATTCCTGGGTGATACCAATGCTGGAGGTGCTAGACCAGTTGTTCTCAATCCGTGAGTCACATCCCTTGGGGGTTGTATATCAGATATTTTCATTACAATTTATAACGGCAGCAAAATTGTAGTTATTAAGTAGCAATAAAATAATTTTATGGCTGGGGGTAACCACAACATAAGAAATTATATTAAAGGGTTGAAGCATTAGGAAGGTTAAGAACCACTGGGCTAGACTCAGTGGAGGTGACCTCACAACATCTGTATTGGCTCAGATATGAGATGTTGCCCAGCAGGCTCCTCTGTTTGAATACTAAGTCCCCAGCAAGTCCTAATTCTGCTGTTTGGAGAGGTTGTGGAACCTTTAAGGGGTGGGGCTTCTCTGGTGGAGGTGAGCCTTGAGGTTTATAGCCCCTCCCCACTTCCTGTCAATCTCGGCTTCCTGCCCCACCACCTTGTGAGCATGCCACTTCACACTCCTATGATAGCTGTGCTTTCCTCCTTACAGAGGCCTGTAGTCTCTCAAACTGCTAGCCAAACAAACACTCTCCCCTTAAGTTGCTAAAGTCAGGTCTTTATCATAGAAATGAAGAACTTAACTAATATAGCTTTCCAGCATCTGGTGTGGCTCCTTCGTAGCCTGTCAATATGAGTTACCATCTCTGGATTTGGCCTCCAATGGCTGCCCCAGCAGGAAAAGTGTCTTCCTTTACCAGGGCTTTTGACAAGAGTCCTGGAGGAGACTGCTTGTGCCTTTGATCATGACTGGTTGGTTGTCAGCACTGGGACCTAAGATGCTCCCTGGAGTAATCTAAGGTCACCCGCTTGCTCCTTTTCCTCCAGGGAGATTGGCACCAGATGGAGTTCTTCCTGGGAACAGAAAAATGGAATCATCATTCTTTGGTCAATGCTGCCTGTTGCCCGTGTGCATATTCCCAGCCTTCAATGTGAATTTGGAGAGAACAGGGATCAGACACACACACTACCAGCGCCACACAAGAGTTTATTCACGAGACTTGCCAGGCAAGTACAGGGGCAGAGAAGCAGAAAAGAGAAGAGAGAATTCCATGAGGCTTGAGAAAGGGTGGTCACAGATTTACATAGCCACACCTAGGGGCGTGTCCTCCATATGTGGCTGTTCTGCTGGTGCCACGTTGGGCTCACCACATGGCATGCCAGGAATCCTTACACAGACCCCCCCTCTATTACTGGTAGCCCCAAAGCTGTGGGCTGTGGGCTGTAGGTTCCTAATTTATATAGCAAGTTCCAGGCCAACCAGGGCCAGCCACATAGTGAGACCCTATCACAAAAGAATATATAAATAAATAATAGAGTGTGGAGATTCATATCCATAATCCCAGCACTCAAGTCTCTGTTTCAAAAAAATAAAAAAGAAAGAAAACAAAACTATAGCTAAATTTTACAGTGTTGCTTAATGTGAATTTCAGGTAAAGCATGTTCTCACTGCCTGTCAAACTTTCTTTGAAGAGAGAAACGGGAAGAAGTTCCAAGAGGCTGCTGAGGCGGGGATGTTGTGTGGCTTTCAAATATATTCAAGGCCACAGGGGCCAGGCCAATGGCTTTCCTCTGCCAGAAGATATGCAGCTGACTGCAGGGCCATCTTCTTCTGCTTCTTTCTAATGGGAAGAACAAGTCTTTGCTATGAAGTGCAAAGCCAGATCCTCCAGCCTCGGCATAGGACTGTCTCTGGAGCAGACATGTGCACTGACTTTCCCCGTGGACTCCAGCACATTCTTGATGACATCTGAGAGGAAGACAGTGTCTTTGGTTTGTCCAGATACCACCTGTGCAGTTTGCAGGGACTAGAGAGGGAAGCCCCATGAGTCAGGTTCTGTGGAGTATCTGCTTGGATGCAATGTTTCCCTGGCCCTCAGTTCTCATCTGAAAGCGACTTGGGCCATGGGCCTGACACCTGCCATGTCTTTAGAAGATCGTGATATGACTGATCTCAGGTGTAGTTTTATATTTCAACAAAACAAAAAGAAAAATTAAAGATTACTTTGGCCCCAATTCAGAACAGTTTCATGTGTGTGTGCGCGCGCGCGCGTGCGCGCGCGTGTATGTGTGTACTCATGCATACTTGTTAGTTTTTAATTGTCAACTTTTCACACCTATGATCACATGGGAAGACAGCTGCATGCAACTGAGGAACTCTCTAGATCAGGTCGCCCTGTGAGCATGTCAGTGGGCAATTGTCTTGACTGTTAATGTAGGAAGTTCCAAGCCACCAGGCAGAGGAAAACGTATGTGAACGGAGCAATCTCACTGAGAGAAGCAAAGACCCTTGTGTTTATTCTCACTCTGCTTTTGACTATGGGCATGATGCTTTAAGTTCCTGCCCTGATTACCCCATAACAATTAACCATATCCAGAAATTGTTGGCCAAACAAACCCTTTCTTTCTTTGAGTTGCTCCTTTTTGGGGTGTTTCATCACAGGAACAGAAATATAACTAGGACAGTGTGTGGGTACATTAGTGCATGTGTGTGCAGAGGCCAGAGCAGGACACACACATGCACTAATGTACCCAGGTATCCTGTATCAATCTCTGCCTCATTGTCTTGAGACAGGATCTCTCACCACAATGGAAGCTTGACATTTTGTCTAGGCTGACTAGCCAGTAAGCCCTCAGGATACACTTACCTCCAGTTCCCCAATGTTGGGGATGCAGATATGCAGATCTATACCTAGTTTTTTACCCGTCTGCTGGGGATTCAAAATAATGTCCTCATACCTACAATGCAAGAGATCTTACCCACTGAATGGGCCCCAACTTTATCATTATTTCTGAAACAATGCAGAATGGTTAGCATTTGGGAGGCCTTTTCATCATATGAGGTATCAGAGAAGGAGGCATGTAGGTTGCATGCAAATTCACACTCCAAGTAAGGGGTTGCATGTTTGGACATTTGCTATCTGGAACCAACACCTGCCAAGAGAGCTCCACAGATGATAATATTGATAACTTCCTCTCTGGAGGAAGCAGCACTGTACCACCATGTCCAAAAACACAGGAGGATGAACCCACTTACTGTTGTAGACAGCCATCATCCAAGCACAACTGCCATCTTGATCAGATCAACTGAGCAAGAGTTCCTCACGATGAGATTTATTGACATTATTGACATTCCCTCCTAGAAGAGGTTAGGGAGTATCACTGGACCCTCACTTGAGATTCCAACTGCTTACTAGTCATATATATGTATTTGAAATTCTGGCCTGATTACTACTGGCCTTGGGTCTTGGGAAAGAGACGTGGATAGGCTTGGGATGTTCACTGAAGGGCCTCCTTCTGTATGACTATGAGGAAGCCATTATTCCTGTTGGTTTAGACTTCCTGTGAGGCTGCTTTGGGGACACTCATGTTCCTGCCAGCAACCCCTCACCCAGGCTCTGTAAGTGAGCCTAATAAACTCCATTTCTACAGAATCAAACTTTTGCTTCTGATTGTGATCTTAGGAGTGGGAGGTGGATGTTGTTTATATCACCCAAGAAAAGAAAATTTCAAAATACCATCACCCTTACCCTCCCACCCCATCTGTGGTCATTCATTGCCACAGCCTGAAGTCTTTGTACAGAGGGACCTCTTCTCATGGATGTAGTGGCTCAGGCTTGTAATATCAACACTGGAGAGACAGAGGCAGGAAAAATCACTCCAGCTTGATACCAGCCTGAACTACATAGTGAGCTCTGGGCTAGCCAGTGAGCCAGACCCTGTCTCTAAAAACATAACAGAGTGAAGACTGAGGCAGGAGATTAACTGAGCATGATGTATGCTGTTCTTCACAGCAGGAAAGCTGCAGAGCCCAAGGGAGACGGAGCCTCACCACACAGGAAAAAAAATAAGAAAAAAAAATGTGCTATTTTACAACCTTGCTGGCCCTCTGCTCAGATAGGAAGATGGATGTGGGTCTTTCTTTCTTCCTTCCAACAGGAAAGGGCTGCACAAGTTCAGGTTTCTAGGGACCAGAGAGAGGCAAGGAAACAGCATCTCCACTGCCCAGGTCAGCCATGCAGGGAGCCTCGGCTATCAAACTGCTTCTTAGGACTTGTATGAACAAGTCCTAGAGATGATGCAGAGGCGGACAGCCCATCAACCAACGTGAGGCTCTTCCTGGAGCCTCAGGAGAGTGAAAGGCTTGGGTTCCCACTGTGGAAACCAGATGTTGGCAGGTACAGTAAATGAACATTTTGGAAGGATCCACGTGCATGGGCTGTCTTTCCTGCAGATAAACTTTCATGTGTACTTTCTTAGGAACAAGAAGAGTGTTTGCTAAAGGCAAGAGCTATGGTTTGATGGTAGAGTGTTGCTTAGCATGCAGAAGATCCTGGGGCTTGGGTTCAGTCTTCAGCTTCACACACACACACACACACACACACACACACACACACACACACACAAAGACTTACAATAAAGAGTTTAGTTGTTTATAAGAAAGCTGAAGGGACCTCCACGGTTAGGAGAGCACTGGCTACTCTTTCCCAGGACCCAGGTTCAGTTCCTAGCACTCATATGGTGGTTCCCAACCATCTTTAATTCTATTTCCCAGAGACTCTGATGCCTCTTCTGCCTTCCACAGGCACCAGACATGCACATAATACACAAACATACATACAGGCAAAACACATAATGAATCTAAACAAATTAAAATTATAAAAAAGAGAGCTGAGGGGGTGGAGACCAGGGAGAATATGTATCTGAAGTCATGGGGACAGAACAGTATTTGGGAAGCCTGTGGTGGTCAAAGGCCACGTGACCGGAACTCACCATCATGGGTTCAGAACCATGCAGCTGCTTCAGCAGAGCAATTCTGATGGGAAGAATAGGGAGGGATCATAACCTGAGGGCAATCACTATCTGGACACTGTCTTTATGTCAACCTCAAGAGGCACTGTGAGGGCTCTGAGGCATCCTGGAGGCAGCAGGTACAGGTAGGACATAGCGAGATGGGTAGGGAGGTGAAAAGAGAACCCTCTTAGAACCTAAGCCCAGACCCCAAAAGCGAATGCTAGTGTCTGTGAGGGTCTCAGGATTCTTCTGTGAGGGCCTCCCTGAGATAGGCCTATATGAATAGGACCGATGGCAGGCTGGATGGAAGCTGCCTCCTACAGCACCCTCTAGCAGCCCTTGCAGGTTCGGCCTTGCAAAAGCAGCTACTGTTGTTTAAAGAACACAGTTCAGTGCTGCACTGCCCCCTGCAGTAGGGGATCATTGGAGCCAAAAGACCACACCCAGCACAGGCTGTAGTTCTTGGAATACATGGCTGCTGTATCCAGCCTTCCACATAAATCGAGACTCATTCCTGCGACAGTATGCCCTGTCCCCACTCTCCTTCATACCACGGACAAATCTCTCATCCTCTCCTCAGCCCAAGGAGTTGTATAAGTCCACCAGCTATTGTGTCCCTCCTTGGGAGGTACTTCTGCTTCCACCCCTGGGTCACATCAGATATGCCTTACACCTGCCGAACTATCACCTCTCCATGCATCACAGCTTGCATTCTGTTGTGATAAAACACCCAACCAAAGGCAACTTGAGGAACAGTTAATTTCATCTGACAGCTTGCAGTCCATCATGCAGGGAAACCAGGGTAGGAACTCAGGGCAGGAACCTAGAGGCAGGATCTGAAGCAGAGGCTATGGAAGAACGCTCCTTATTGGCTTGTTCACTGAGGCCTGCTCAGTTTGCTTTATTATACACCCGAGGACCACTTGTCCAGGGGTAGTACCACCCAGAGTTGTCTGAGCCCTCCCTCATCAATCATCAGTCATGAAAATGGCCCACAGACTAATCTGATGAAGGTGATTCCTCAGTAGAGGGTCCCTCTTCCCAGGTGACTCTCACTTGTGTTGACAGAACCTAAACAGCATACCTTGGCTAGTGTAATACTTGGCCATAACTTTGGTGGCTTAGACAACATGCATATGTTTTATCATTGCAATTTCAGAAGTCAGAGACAGGTGGCTGAGGGTACAGTCAGGGGGCTGTTTCTTCAGAGGACTCCAGGGAAGTTTTTATTTCCAGACTCTCAATGCCTTGGCTCTAGGTCCCTCCTCCAAGTCTTAAGCCAGAAAGCTGTACCTTTTCTCTCCCTTCCTTGTCTTCCTCTGAGCACAACCCAGAAAGTCTGTTTGCTTTTAAAAGTTCTTGTGATTGCTTTTACCTGTCTGAGCTGTCCAGTGTAATTTAGGGGCTTGGGGTTGAGGCAGAAAAACAAAGTAGGGGAATTACAGAGACTCACATACCTATGACTTGAAAGCCCCTAGTCCACATGAGCTTATTCAGTCCAGGGAACATGCTCAGAAAAGCCAATTGCTTATACAAACTTGGTAAAAGTAGAACTATGTCAATGACCCTTAAAAGGTCACCATCACTGGGGACCTGCCTCAGTCCCCCTCTTCTTTTTGATCCTTTTGGAGCCACACCAGAGGTGGGGCACACCTCTAGACCCTTTGAATCCCTTCCTTAATAAACTAATCCTTTTTAGTAATGATACACATGATTCTGAACAATTCATTGTAAGAACCACAAGAACTGGGAACCCTATCACCTACCCTCTGGACTCCATCCATGCCTATGGCTTTTCCTTCTGTCCCTCACCTCCTTGCTCTTGTAGTGAGCCTAGCTTTCAAGGCACCTTGAATGTGGAGGGTGGTGCTGGGCTGTCCTGTTCAGATGCTGTGGTATAATAAATGTAATTGGCCCCCATAAGCTCATAGGGAGTGGCACTGTTAGGAGGTATGGCTTTGTTGGAGTAGGTATGGCCTTGTTGAAAAAAGTGTGTCATTGTGGGGGCCGGCTTTTAGGTTTTTATATGCTCAAGCCATGTCCAGTGTCTCAGTTCACTTTCTAAGGCTGCCTGAAGGACTCTCAGCTCCTTCTCTAGCACCACGTCTGCCTGCATGCCACCATGTTCTGCCATGATGATACTGAACTGAACCTCTGAAGCCACTCAATTAATTGTTTTCTGTAGTCAGAAGTTTCTGGCCTGGCCTAGCCCCCTAGGTCCAGACACACTCTCAGACACTTGTTCCCAAATAATCACACAAAGGCTTATATTATTTGAAAGTTGATTAGTCTGTGGCTCAGGCTTATTATTGGCTAACTCCTATATTTTAAGTTAACCCACATTTCTATTTATGTTTAGCCACATGACTCAATACCTTTTCTCAGAGCAGCATTCTCATCCCACTTCCTCTGTGTCTCAGTGTCATCTCTTCTCTGTTCTTCCACTTCCCAGAATTCTCCTAGTCTCTACTATCCCTGCTAGAGCTCTGTCTCTACTTCCTGTCTAGCTACTTGACCAATTAGCATTTTATTAAACCAATATTTACAGTACAAAAGCATAATCCCACAGCAGTTTTCCTATATAAGAGTTGCTGTGGTCACAGTGTGTCTTCACAACAATAGAAACTCTAACTTAGACAGATTCCAAATGAACCTACCACATAAAAAAACCTTACTTGTAGAATGAGGTTTCTGGCCCATCTGGCTGGTGGTCCAGACCCACAGACTTGCAGCTCCAGATCAAATAGCCCATGGTACAGACCTGCCTGCTGCTGCTTAGTCTCCCAAAATGATTCAGACATTTATATTAATTATATTCTGCTTGGCCTATGGCTCAGGCATATTGCTAGCTTGCTCTTGCATCTTAATTCAACTCATTTTCATTACTCTGTCTTGTCACGTGGCCTGTAAGTTACTTTTACATGTTGATTCTTGGGTGACTGGATGGTGTCTCTCTAGACTCCATGCTCCTTCCCCTATCTATGCTCTGATTTTTCTCTGCTACTTCTAAGATGCCTGCCATAGGCTAAGACAGTTCCTTTATTCACAGCATAAAGACATCTTACATCACTTACTGTGCTCAAAGATGCCATCTCTGGCATCCAATTGAGGTTAAGGTCTTCTCCCATGGTTATAAAACATGCTGCTCTTGGTGTCCTGCTCCTGGTCCAGTTAGGAGCCGAGCATGTGAGCAGATCTTTAATCATGGTTGCTACCTGCTTTCCTGAGGAGTCTAGTTCTATGTATCCTGGGCAGAGACTAAAAAGGGATTTCATCCCAGATTGACTTTGTGAGCCTGTGAGGTTATTGAGGTGACTTTCAGGAATGTGCACAACTTACAGGAAGCTCTACCCTGAGAAGTCATCGTTTCTGAGCAGTTGTTGCCACTCAGAGGGCCTTGGGGAGAGGCAGGGCCTCATGTGCGTTCCCTCTCCTTAGAGGATGATAGTGGTCTGCTCTCTTGTGGGCATCATCTGAGCTATGGCAGCTGTTCTGGTTAAAGATGGTGATGATTATGCCCGACCCAGAGGAAACAGCCATATGACACCATTGAGGTTTAGTCTGCTGTATAAGTTCACCTTGTCACAGGTTTAGGGGTGAGGTCCTTTGAGGGGCCATTGTGCTGCTTACAGCTCAGCCTCATCCAGTCACTAGCTTACAGTACTCTCCAGCAACATTTGTCGAAAGAATATGGAGGAAATGAGAGTGGGTATATGTGGGAGTCTCTACGAATACCACAACCAGAAGAGTGATGATCTATGAGAAGTAAGAAGGCAGTTCAATTCAACTGTAGCTGATTCAGTATCTGCTGTTGGTTCAAAGTTTGAGGATCTGACTTCAAGTCATTTATTTTAGGCATATTTTAAGCACAGCACAATTTGGTAAGAAGTTTCCTGGTGATAATTAACCCAATCCCACATGCAAAACAAAGTTTAAGACATGTTTACATGGAAACTCTTTGGGAAATGCAAGTGGCATCTTCCATAAAGATAAGTTCCATAGATTTACAGAGAAATACAAGCTCAAGATAAGGGTCTGGGCTCTCCAGTCTCAGACACACAGATAGCACAAAGGTAACTGGGCTATTAGAGAACTCCATTTCCAGCCTTCTGGGTGGAAAACAGGCTGTCCATCTCTTTCTTTAAAGAGATATCCCTGTGTGTTTAACATTCCTGTTTCCCCGAGTGCTGATCTGTGACTACAAGTACCTCTGTGCCTCCTAGAGGTATGAAGGAAAATGGCTTGTTTTGGTGATTTAGATAAGATGTTCCCAGAGGCTCATGTGTTTAAACATGTGTCTCCAGCAGAGGGTGCTGTTTGGGAACTAGAGCCTGGGTAGAGGAGGTGATCAGCAGGGACAGAACGATATTTTATAGCTGAACTGCACTTTCTGTCTGCTCTCCACTTCCTGTTTGCAGATGCAATATGACCAGACCCCTCCTGACCCTGAAGTCATATCTTCCTCCCCAGGGAGGACTGTGTCCTGCCTGAAGTGTGGGCGGGAGGAAGTCTTTCTTAAGTTGCTTCTTGTCAGATATTTGCTTACTGCAATGAAAAAAGTAAAACTAATCAAGACCAAGACATAGACATGCATGCCCATACACTCAAACATAAACACAGACACATGTAAACACAGTGCATACACACATTCAATATACATGCATTCACAGGCACGCATATATACAGATATATATACACATATAATAATATACACATAGAGGCATCCCATATGCATATACACACATACATGTACACATATTCCCACACACCAACACATATACATACATAAACACACATATATACACACTCAGAGACATAGACTTACACATACACATGTACACACATACATTATAACAAACAAAGCAAAGAATGTGTTGGTCCCCATTGTGCTTGTTTGTACAGGACTGGTCATACACCTCTGGTATCACCCATTTTGGACATCCTTAGATTGGCTAAAAGTAAAGGCAAATGGCCTGTGGTAAGGGTTAGGCCTCAGGCTACAGGGCCAGGCTTCTCACTGGTGCTCCTTAGGGCAGCAGCTCTCTGTTGTCTTGTGACATAATTCTGGAGGGACAGAAAGGCATCGCCAGAAAAGCTATGAGTTCTAGGAAGCTCACATACACACACACACACACACACACACACACACACACACACACACACCACACACACACACACCACACACACACACACACACACACACACACCTCAATGCATTACAGCAACTCTGTCTCCCTTTGGTCACCTGGGTCATCCCAGCAGTTGAAAGTAGCCCCCTTTCCTGCCTCTACATTCAGTAACCATCGTGTCTTCCAGATGCCATTAAGGCTGCACCCTCTTCAGGACCATCTTGTGCAAACACCAAGAAGTTCAAGAGGGACACCAAAGTAGATTACCCTTTTGGAACAATTCAAAGAGTCACTAACATCACAGACAGATAGACAGTAAGTAGCATGGTTAGAGCTCTGAAGAGCATTGAGGCCCCAACATTGTAGATGAACAGCATGGTGGGGTTTCTGATGAGGGTTCAAGCCCACAGGGGAGATTGATGTCCCTTCTTACAGGTCTCAGAGGAAGAAGGAAGTTTCATGGAGTCTGGACATCTCTTGTTGCTCGTGAGCTGGCATGGGAGGAGAAGGGGGTCTTTCACTGCCAGGAAGGCCGATGTGGAGCAGTGGAGAGGAAGGCACATCTAATTGAAGTATACCCACTATATGGGTAGGGTATGCCATCCTGTAGCCCTCTGAAATCCTGGAATCTGGTGATCTGAGCCTGTAAATGTCCTGGGGACTTGTGCCTACCTTTCTCTCCTGTAATCCTGCACCTGGGGCATCTGTTAGAGGGGACAGAGTCACAGACAGGTGCTTGCCATTTTCTTTACAGAAGAAAAAGACTGATGTTAGTAGGTGTGGCCTGGGCAAGAGTCTAGTCCAATTCTAACATTGTCTGCTATAGTTGTACTTTTTGTTGGGACTACTAGTTCACAAATAATGATGTAGAAACCTATATTAATTATAAAAGCTTGGCCATTAGCTTAGGCTTGTCCCACTAACTCTTTTAACTTAAATTCACCTGCTTTTTATTAATTTACACTCTGCCACTTGGCTTGGTTACTTCTATCTTGTATGTATGTCCAACCTCTCTAGTGTCTCCTCCTGCATGCCTAGATTCCTTCTCCTCTTTCTTTCTCTCCCTAGGAATCCTACTTATCCTCCATGCCTAGCTATTGATCATTCAGCTTTTTATTATACTAATCACAGCAAAACATCTTTTCACAATGTACACATATCCCACATTTCCCTTTTTTGTCTAAATAAAAGAAAGGAGGTCACTTTCTTCTCCCCACTTCTCTATCAATCAGGTTTTTACCCCAATATCTGATTCCCAAGTTTTTAGTAATAAAAAATAATTAGATAAATGCTTCAAATGGTATCAGACTGTGGCATGTCAACAGAGCCCACTTTTCATAATGTAAAGAGGTCTGGCTCTTTCAAGAAGCCCTGTTAAGCAACAGAGCACTCACGGGAAACCAGGCACAACAGCTCCCAAGAGCTGAGACAGTTGGGTGCATCTGGGACAGTTAAATGGACCCAAAGGGGGTGGAGCCAGCAACTACATCATAAGCTAGTTGTGTGGCAGAGGGCCTATCAGGTTAAGGATTGGCTCACGTAGTCAGAGAAGGCTACAGACATTCAAAAAGTCAGGTTCTGACTGGGAAAGCCTCTAAATACAATATGTTTGAATAGGGTTAGGTGCTAAAGAAAAAAAAGAGTATATGCAGTCATAGAAAAATAAAGTTTAAAAATAATGAGGTTAACTCTTTAAAGAGAGAGTAAAGTAATATAAAAGAAATAAAATGTAAAGATGAAAAATACACAGGCTGCCTGGATCCTGAATGGTGCTTTGTTGACTTTCAATTGCTTAAATACTAATGTACAAAAAACAATAGCTGCAGAGAGACATTGAACTATGGTAACTACTAAATTAATGCAACCTATATATTTTAAGAATGTCGTAACTTCAGAATAAAAGGCAGAAAATCTGTTGCATTGAGAGAGAGGTTGTATTCCTGGGGAAAATAAAAAGCTACAGATTCCTTCAAAATTAATTGAGATCAGATTTGATCAGGGGAGACCTCCTGAGGATCTTGACTAAAGACATGAGGAAAAAGCCAAGAAAGACTACAGGACAGATTTGCATATTCTGATCCCTTGACATGGAACAGCTCTGAGACTGGATGAGATATGATAAATCTTGTTGGCTATAGAGTCCTCATGACTTATTATCACATGTCATCTTTTCATATGGCATGGAGAGAGATTTATATTATAGTTTGGTGAAACAATCCAAATGCACTTATAAGGTTGACAGACACCTTTTACCAACTCAAATATAAAACAAACAAAAAAATCTTTAGCTGACTTGTGTACAGCGCACATGCCATACTTGTTTTAATGCAGATATATATGTTACCTTTAAAAGTTTGTGTGTTTTCAGAAAAAAAGGACAAGACATCAATGAAGACAAGTGGCCCAGGTGATCCAGCCTCTCAGAATGCCTCTGTTGCAGTTTCCTCAAAATTTTACATCCAGAACAACTTCAGAGCTGCAAGATGAAATGGTCCAGCCTCACAGATTATTCCATCCAAGACTTCAAATAAGCTCCACACTTTCTCATCACACAGAGACTAAGCAAAAATTAAAAGAGCTAGCTCTCCCAGGACTTGACCATTATCTTAATTTTCTCAGATGCCCATCACCCTCACACAACAGGAATGAACATGATACCCACATTTTCAAGAGGTGAGGTGGGTGATACCTGGTCATTTGGTGGATGTTTGTCATAGGGGGTTAGTTGGAAGTTGTTACTGGTCATGAAAAAAAAAACTAAACAAAACAAGTTGGATTTAAGCATTTCTTTCTGAACATAAAAATGGGGAGCATAGGGGCTGGAGAGATGGCTCAGCGGTTAAGAGCACCCTCTGCTCTTCCAGAGGACCAGGGTTCGATTCCCAGCACCCACATGGCAGCTAACTGTCTGTAGTTCCAGTTCCAGGCAAACACCAAGGCAAATAAATAAAAAAATAAATAAATAAATAAATAAATAAATAAATAAATAAATAAATAAAGTTTAAAAAATTTCCAAAAATGGGGAGCATAAAGGGAAGGGTAGATTTCGAATCTACTTTCTCTTTGGTTTTTTTTTTCAAGATTAGATTTTTCTGTGTAGCTTTGAACCCTATCCTGGAACTCGAACTGTAGACCAGGCTAGCCTCAAACTCACAGAGATCTGCCTGCCTCTGCCTCCTGAGTGCTGAGAATAAAGACTTGTGCCATCAGCTGAATCTACTTTTAAACCAAAAAAAGCAACTATTAGTCTATTTTCATAACAGTGAATGTTTCTGGCAGCACAAATTTATTTCAAAAAGAATGATAGCATTAAAGAACCTCCATATGGAGTTTGCTTTTATTGTGGCAAAGCTGGCCACTGGTGTGTGGGGGGGAGGGGAATGCCCTTGCCTTGAGTGCTGACAGAATGCATCTGAACTTTGCCAAGACAAGGTAGGGCAATTCTTCAAAAATTCTTGCTTTACAGAAAAGTCTACCAGATATTCTAGGCCTGTACACCAAAGGTGGATGCCTCTATGCTGCAGAGGAACCTTGGATGACTACCCAGACATCCAGGTGTCTGTTGTTTCAATAGTTTTAGGAGTTGTTTACTCTGCCTTCCTGTTTACTCAGGTAATATTTTGTTCTCCTTGAGTCTCTGATGAGGGTTGAAGACTATTATAGTTTCACTGTTGTTGTTAATAAATTAAAAAAATAACCTTACAAAAGAGATGTAAAGTTTATAAAAGTTGAGAAATGTAAAAGCTTAAGTTGTTGATCTAAGAAGATGCTTTTAGGTCTAATAAGGTATTTTAAGGATGGTAATGCAAGTTATGGTAGAAAATGGTCTAGGTATACAGCTTTAAATTCATCCAGATAGAATAGATAATATTTTCTCTGAATATGCCAAATACATATGGACTGAACATGATGAATTGTTCTTATTATATATAATTTTGCTGTTAGAGTTAAAACCTTTCCTTTTATTTAGACAAAGGGAGGGAGATGTTGTAAAATTTTTTGATCAAACTCTGACACTCTCCAGACTGCCAATAAAGTTTACCTTGGATCAGAGGATTGAGCTAGTTACTAGCTGATCAACATTAACCATAAAGGTTTTGGAGGAGTCAGGACATATACAGAGACACAGGGGGTAGTAGGGAGGGGCTTAGAAAGAGGCTCCGCCCTTTTCTCAAACTGAGGAAGGAGAGAGGAGGTCACTGGTCACTTCACCACTTCTCTGATCAAGCAGGTTTTTACCCCGATATATGACACCGAAATTTTTATTGATCAAATAATTAGATAAATACTTTAGTCTTCTGCAATGTGGGCACCAGGATATGTTAGCAGGTCAGGCTCCTCAGGTCAGAACCCACTTCTTTCTTAACAGGAGTCCCCAGCTTCCTGAGACCTGTTGTTTCAGCACTCCTCTGGTAGCCAAGGAGAGGAGTCTGAAGTGGCCCCCCTTATAACCTCGGCACACCTGCCACGGGGATTTCAGTTTGAGGTGACATATTGCTTTAGCCACATGCAGCTTAGATATGTGTCCAGAGGTCAGCAATGCAGAGGGAGAGGCACCAGGCTGCATGCTCTGAGGTCACCAGCCCACAGAGTAGGGTCTCTGGTGGGTATCAGAAAAGGAGACAGCACATGCCCTCCCCATTCAGCTGCATCTGGCACTTGCCGAAGTTGAGCAGCTGGGTGGGGAGGTTAAAATGGGGCCAGCTCTGCAAGGGGGAGACGGGGAAGATGCCAGGCCTTTGAAGGAGTCATAAATGAGGGCACAGTTTGAACCTGGGTGCAAGTGGTTCCTGCCTTGAGGAAGAAGGCTTTTCAGGCAAGTGGCTCTGTAAGGTTCAATGAGAAGGGAAAGTAATGAAGGGAATGGGCGACTTCAGACATTGCAGGCCTCTATGGGGGAGGGCTGACCTGCAGTGAGAGGGTCCCTGTCCATTTCCAGGCCTGGGTAGTTCTAGGGTGTGATGAAGATTGGAATTTTTATTTGGTTGGTTTGGGAGTTTGGGACCCTAAGTTGGCCATGGCTAGGTGTAACCAGTGAGCAATCAAAGAATGCTGGGTAGTTGAAAAGCCAAGGAAACATATTACTGAAAGTGCAGAGATTGCCATAGTTCAGTCATAACAGAGGAGGCTTTGCAAGGCCGTGTGGCCCTAGATAGTAGTGTGTCCTGCCAGTGAACAGGAGGAAATGAAGGTGGCAGCAAATGGAGGAAGGGACGGAGGAGTAATAAGCCTCCAGCCCACTGCCTGTGAGCCAAAAGCAAATGCAGAGAGAGAGAGAGAGAGCTCTGAAGGGAGAACAGGAAGCCAGCCTTGGCTCCTCAGCCACTACTGAGGAGCCACTGAAAAGGTAGATTAATAGCTTCTATAAGCGCAGCACAATTCCTTGGCAAGAAGGAACAAGGCAGCAATTAATTACATAACATGAACTTGCCAGCAACATTATGGACCAGTGCCCAAAGAGGCCTTGGCTCACCTTTCCTGAGAAATACAGGAGTAACAAGCAGAAGCCAAGAGGGTCCCATCTGTGGTGGCCTGCCGCCAGCCTGGCATCCCCATAGGCTCCTTAAAAGGTGTGTTGGTGAGTTGCCTCACTGCTGTGACAATACCTAACACTGGCTCACAATGCATCATGGGAAAGCAAGGTGGCGGACAAGTTAGGCAGCTTGTCGTGATGTATCCACAGTCAGGAAACTCAGCTCAGTGTCTCCTCTTCCTTTTTTCTTGGGTCTCAGACGGGTACTGACTAATCAGCACATTCCAAGTGGGTTTCAAATGGACCTAATCTAGATAGTTCCTTACAGATGTGCCCAGGGGATTGTGTCCATGGTAACTCTAAATCCTATCACATTGACTCTCAAGATAACCAACCTCACCTTGGTGAAAGCTGCAGAGCTGGAGACTTGTAGACATCCCCAGCCTTCCCCGTCTCTTGCTTCATTCTAGAAGGACAATCAAGGTGGCCCTATAATGTCCCAGAGAGACAGACCAAGGCTGTGCAGTCTATAACCTGTCCCCAAGTCCCAGTTGAATCTCTCTACCTGTAGGTCTGGTCACCATCGGTCCCAAGCCCCAGGCTCTGCATCTGTAGACAGTGTGACCTGGATGCTGGGCCTCAGGCTCCCACCGTGTGTAGAGAGGGTCATGTGGTTCCTGACTTCAGTGTTTCTCTACAGGAAAAGGCAAACTAGCAAGCAGAAAATTAAGATTCAAACCCAATTTCCTCTGCTCTGGGGACCAACCTGTATCCACACACAATGAAGTTCATCTTCTCCAGTTCTATAGGGCCTCATGATCCAAGGGGAAGAATCTTCATGCTGAAAATTCCATTTCAAAAGTCCAGGTTCTTGCTCATTGCTTGGCTGCAGAAAACCCTGGAAGCCACCGGCCACCTTACTGTTAAAAGTTGCCTGACCACAGACACTAAGACCAACAATCAATAAATGGGATCTCCTGAAGCTAGGAAGCTTCTGCAAAGCCAAGGACACTGTCAATAGGACAAAACCACAGCCTACAGAATGGGAAAAGATTTTCACCAACCCTACAAGTGATAGAGGCCTGATCTCTAAGATATATAAAGAGCTCAAGAATCTAGAGCCCAAAACCTTGACTAACCCAATCAAAAAATGGGGTACAGATCTAAAAAGGCAATTCTCAGCAGAGGAACTACGAATGGCTGAAAGGCACCTGAAAAAGTGCTCATCATCTTTAGCCATCAGAGAAATGCAAATCAAAACAACTTTGAGATACCACCTAACACCTGTTAGATTGGCTAAGATAAAAGGCACAGATGACAGCCTATGTTGGAGAGGGGAACACTTCTCCATTGTTGGTGGGAATGTAAGCTTGTTCAGCCACTTTGGAATGCAATATGGGGGTTTCTCAGAAAATTGAGAATCAATCTCCCCAAGGACCCAGCAATACCACTTCTGGGTGTATACCCTAAAGAGGCACAGTCACACTCCAAAGGTATTAGCTCAACTATGTTCATAGCAGCATTATTTGTAATAGCAAGAACCTGGAAACAACCTAGATGACCCTCAACTGAAGAATGGATTAACAAACTGTGGTACATCTACATAATGGAATACTACTCAGCAGTAAGAAAAAATGATAGCCTAAAATTTGCAGGCAAATGGATGGATTTGGAGAATATCCTCCTGAGCAAGGTATCACAAACTCAGAAAGATAAGCAGGGGATGTACTCACTCATTAGTGGTCTCTAAACAAACAAAGAAGAAAAAAGCCAAGCATGCCCAAGCTGCAAACCACAACCACTGAACAGCTTGGGATCAGAAACACCCTGGACTGACCCTTCAGATCCTACTCCAACTATAGGAACATCTGACACACTCTTGAGGGAGGGGGGACAAAACTGGATTTGCCAGGAGTGGAGACTGAACTAAGCATTATTGGGTCAGTGGGACCATAGGACTGTCTGCTCCCTGCCCAGGAAGGGGATGGGGAGTTGCAGAGAAGAAAAATGACCAGATGTGGTGGGAGGGGGAAGAGACCTTGAATAAGGATATACAGGGATGGGAAAAAAATTCAGAGGGAAAGCTGAACACAAAGTAAATATATATGTAGCAATCTTATTTGCATTATCATCCTTGGAAAAAAATAAAAAATAAAATAAAATCCTAGATATTAAAAAAAAGAGCAAACACAGAGGAGGCACAGAGTGACTTCAGATGAGATCTATATTAAGGTCGTATGCTGCAAGCAATAAATAAAAATCCGCATCATGAAAAAAAAAAAAAAAAAAAAAAAAAGCTGCCTGGCACATGTCTTTGTTCTGGGACCTGGAAGCAGTTGCTGCCAGCCCTTCCTGTAAGGTCTAGGGGACAAAGCTGAAGGGGAAGTGGGAGGGGTCTTCCTACAGCAGGGATGCTCACTGAAGGGTACTGTCAATGAGGTGGAAGCTTGAAAAGGGACTGGGGGAACTGCAGTGTGAGTACAATGCTGGCCAGAGATGGAGCCCCCCTCCACGCGCCACAACTGTCTAATGAACCATTTGCTGAAATCCAGCCCATTCCTACTCTGTGCTGGCTCGTTAGCTGAAAAATGAATAATTCCTGAGCATTGTTAAATACTTTCTGTAACAGCATTGTTCAGGCACTTAATTATCCAAGGCTTATCCAGCCTATTGGTCTGTTACTAGGGAGCAAGTCCACTGTCAAGTCACATGTTGGTTACATATCTCCTTGCTATGGCTAAAGCAAACTCAAGGAAAGAAGGAGGGGCCTGTCGAGCTCAGGGTTTTCTGGGCAGAGCTCTGTTTGCCATTGGACTTCAACTGTGAAGGAAGAACTCAGATAAATTATGAAGAATTTGACTGGAGAGGTGGCTTAGTGGTTAAGAGCACTGACTGTTCTTCCAGAGGTCCAGCTCAGTCTACACAAGTTTTAGGACAGCCAGGGCTATGTAGAGACACCCTGGATCCAAAAACAAGACAGAGAGATGGAGGAGGAGAGAAAGAGAGAGTGAGGGATGCATCTTCTCAGTTGAGGTTCCAGATAATTCCGGCTTGAGTCAAATGAACAAAACACTAAGCTGCCAGTGCTCTGCAGCAGGAAGAATGCCAGGCGTCAGTTTCCCCATATGTGTGTGAGGTTGTTGGGTTTCTGCTCATCCTGTGTAATGGTGTCAGATACTTTCCTAAAAAGCCAAAACACACAGGAAAAAGTCAGATGACACTGTGCACTTCTGCACATGGATAGAACATGTCCTCACCATGCTGACTGTGTTGTCATTGTCCAAATCCTCAGGGCAGGTGCTTCAGAAAACAATCCAAGTTGGCTCAGCAGGTGAAAGAGAGAACAGACCTTCACAGGCTGTCCCCTGAATTTCATATGAACACACACACAGTATATGTAATAAAAATTTTTTTAAAAAACTTTTCTCTTACTGTGAACAATTCTTTTCAACTATGAAAAGTGTTGGTTTCTTATGAACTCCCTGGCTGGCTGATTCTGAGTATTGATCAACCTTCTCTGTGTATCTGGAATCTTCCAGCCCCTGCACACCCATTACCAGTCAGTTGCCAGAGAACACTATGATATGAAGCCTGAGACTCCAGAGTGAGTGTTCTCATTATTTCAGATTTATGATGCCCAGCCAGTTTCCCGTGAGAGACTTGAAATAAGACTTTGGAGTTGATGTTTTCTGGGACTCAAAGGTGACTATAAACAACAGATTTTGATCTTCTCTGGGTCCTAAGAGACAAAAATCGAGGGATGGTTCCTGCTTGGAGTCCTATTGGGTAAATCTACACCTGGACTCTCACCAATGACTTGCAGTAATCCGTGGCAGGTAGAGACATCACTTAGACCAACAACTCAGCTTTCTTTTTATTTTATTTGAATTGATTGATTAATTTTTTAATTCATTCTTCCTCTCAAATAAGGTCCCCATTACAGGTTCATGGTCTGAATGGTCCCTTGGGACTGCATCTGTGATTGGTGCTCACAGAAGCCCTGTGAGGGACTTGACCTCTGTCTGTCCCATTGTCCAGTCCTCAATGGCTGCTCTTACTCAGCTACACTAGGTGGTTTCAGAACAGTCCTGGACTTTCTCTAGGTAATACCAGAAGCAGTGGTGTGAGCTCTTCAACTGGATGTTGCTAGGTAACCCTGCTGATGCAGCTCCTCCTGAGGACCACTGCCCAGTCTTACGCCTTCTCTTTGTTTCCTGATCCTCTAGCTTCCTTTGGTGCTGAGTTATTGGGCAGAAGCAGGCTGGCAAAGTAGTTACTCAGCTCAGCATTCCTGATGCTAAGAGCCTGAAAACCCATCTGTCTGTTTTGAATGTGGATGCCCAGTGCTCTATGGGAATCTCAGCAGTATGTCCAGTCAATGGCTCTTGGAAGTTAGTAAGTAGCACCTCCAAATTGTGACAATAGGGTGCATTTCTACATACTGCCAAATACCCGAGAAGAGTCAGGATTCACCATCACTGACCTCGGCTGAAAGCTGTGACTCAACATTCAAAGTCTTCAGGGACCTAATAAGGACCTTGTGCACGTTGCATTTCTGAACTTTCTGAGCCTGAGCTTCCATAATAGTTATTTAATTGTCAACTTGAAGGATCTAGAATGACCTAGAAGATAAGCCTTTTGGTATTCCGGGAAGGAATTATCTGGGTTCATTGAGGTGAAAAGACCCACCCTGAATATGGAAGCTGGGTCCCATCCTGAATATGGAGACTACATCCCATCCTGAATGTGGGGGCGCCATCCCATCCTGAATGTGGGCACCATCCCACCCTAAATGTGGGGCGCCATCCCACCCTGAATGTGGGGCGCCATCCCACCCTGAATGTGGGGCGCCATCCCACCCTGAATGTGGGGCGCCATCCCACCCTGAATGTGGGGCGCCATCCCATGGACTGAATAGAAAGGAGGAAGTGAACTGAGGACCAGTGTTCACTTCTCTGCTTCCTGACTGAGTATGCCATGTGACCTCATAGTTTTGCCCTCTATGATGAACTGTGCCTTCAAACTATGAGCCAAAATGAAATTGTCCCTTTCTCAAGTTGCCTTGGCCAGGCATTCTGTCGCAGCAATGAGAGAGATTAAAAATAAATATAAGTTGCCTAATAAAAGTGTAGGTATGTAAACGATGTGCTGGGAAGGTCACAGTGTATACCAAGACTATAGTCAACACGTTCTCAATCAGTGGCCTCCCAGGTACTGGTTTTATGTTTTGAAGTCAGATGTGCATGTGTATTATTTGTGTGCCTAGCAAATGCCTGGCCCACAGAGGATGCAGGTGGGGTTGAGCATGGCTCCAAACATGACCCTGTCTGTAGCTCAAGTCTGCCCTGGAGCCACCCACCTCAGCCATGGTCAGCCCAGTTCCTCAATCCAGGCTTTAGGGCTTGGATCCCTCTTCCAGGATTAAAGAGACTTAAAAGGAAACAGACATACCGCACCCAGCCCCAAGGCTGCCTAGGTTTCTTCCCCAGCTTCTTATTTTCATTGTTCATTTGAACACCTGCTTCTGGAATATTCTGGGCTGGCAGGGAGCCATCCTTCCACTCTGGGAACTGACTGATACTCCAACAGGGGTAAAGGGTCATGTGCAACCATTCAAAACAATCTTGGACTTAAGCCATTCATTTTATTTTTGAGGGGTGTGTGTGTGTGTGTGTGTGTGTGTGTGTGTGTGTGTGTGTTGCATCAGTCAGTCAGTCTGTCTGTCTGTCTGTCTGTCTGTCTGTCCAGTGCCCTCAGAGGGCAGAAGAGGGTGTTGGATCCCCCTGGAACTGGAGTTACAGATGGTAGCGAGCTGCCATGTGAATGTTGGAAACATCCTTGGTCCTCTGAAAGAGCAGCCAGTGCTCTTGGCCACTGAATGGTCTCACCAGCCCTAGGTTGATTTTAAAGATGGTCTCTCACTATAGCTCAGGGTGGCCAGGAACTCACTCTGTGAGCTATGTTGTTCTCAAACTTACAGCAATGCTCCTGCTTCAGCTTCTCAAGTGTTGGGAATTACAGGCAAGAGACATCACATCTGGCTCCATATAAATCTTGAGCATCCTCATTTACACCACTCTGTGGATTCTGGTAAATGTGGGGTTAACCCATGCCCACTGGATTCAAAAAGAAAAAACAAAGATTCAGTGCCCAGATACTGGATAAATATTTTCTCTCTAAATTTTCACTTTCTTTTGCTACTTGCTTATTTTGGGTAAGCAGTTATGTCTGTCACAGTCAGAGGCCTGTGGCTTTTGGTTCAGACAACCCCACTATCACCCTTTGAAACACCTGGGTCCTGCCTGGTGTGGAGGGCTTCCTATTCCAGAAGCCAGGCCTGTGCACACAGCATAGTTTCATCGCCTTAGATGTCTTCAGGGCTCTGCCTGCTCCGCCCTCCTCTCCTCACACCCTGGCGTCCATGGAGCCTTCTGTGTTTCATGCCTCTCTGAATGATGGTGAGGAATTTAAGATGCATGTCTCGGGAGCATGTTCTTTTGTCACTGGCTAGTACCCCACTGTATCAGTACAGATAGCTTGCTTCTAGTCTTGGGTAACTACAGACTTGGTGGTTTGTCTTGGTGGCTTCTGGTCTCGGTGACTCGGAACAAAACTGCTACAAAAAGTGTGAACTTTGTGACAACATAAATTTCTTGCTCATTTGGGCAAAGACAGAAGAGCAGAACTGCTCAGCCCTATAGGAAGAGAAAGTAGAGCCTCAAGATAACTCAAAACCACCTCCACTTTATTTTGCTTTTGTGAGATAAGGTCTTGATATATATAGCCCAGGCTGGCCCTAAATCCTCAATACTACTGCCTCAACCTCCAGAGCGCTGGGTATCCTCTGATGTGCAAATGGTGCCCATGTTCCCTCATGTGTGGTGATGCCAGTGTGCTCACAGGCGTGGAGTCTCCTTGTTTTAGTTTGTGATTTTCTGCTGAGTAACTATACCAAACTTCCTTTCATATGCTTTATTCTGAACTGAATGTTTGTATTCTCACAAAGCACATGTGTTGTAGCACCAGCTGCCCAGTATGGCTGTGTTTGAACCCAGAGTAAGGTTTTGTATAGATTTATTTTATTTAATTGTCTAATATTTTCTCTCTCTCTCTCTCTCTCTCTCTCTCTCTCTCTCTCTCTCTCTCTCTCTCTCTCACACACACACACACACACACACACACACACACAGTCCAGACTAGCCTCAAATTTACTATGTAGCTGAGAATAACCTTGAACTCCTGATCCTCCCGCTTTCACCTGAGTGTGGAGATGACAGGCTGTGACATGACATCCATTTGGGAACTTTATTTACCTTTATTCCTGTTGAACTCTAATGTTTATTCTTTGTAAGTATCATTCTATCTTGATTATTGTAGGGGTTTGCTTTAGAATCCTTAAATTTCTATATAAAGTGTGGAATCTTTTCCATCCCCAAAGCTGGCCTGGTACTCACTACAAAGCCCAAATAGGTCTTGGACTCCTGAGCCTGCCTGCCTCGGCCTCCAGAGCTCTTCCAGTGTTACAGACATGAGTCACCATATCCAGCTTGAATTTAGGGATCAATGTATTGGCATCTGTGAAAGAATCTACTAGGGTTTCAATCAGCGTTGGGTTGGGTCTATAAAGCCGTGGAATGAAGTGGCACCTTACCAATACTGTCTCAGTCCCAGAACAAGGATATGGCTCCAGGGATCAGAGCCCCTGGGTTGACTTTTCTAACTTCTAGATCCAAACTTTTTTTGTTGGCTCTGTGCCAGAGTCCTTTCCTTTACACCTCTCAGAGCTGCTTGTTCACAGAAAATCAATGACCATGTTTGCCTTGGCCTCATACCCTCCAGAAATGTATTATGCAGGCTTAGGAATTATTATTTACAGGTTTATTAGTATGTTTACAGGTTCTTTGGTGTTCTACATATACTTAAGTAGAACTGTGAGGGAACACTGATTCATTTTTCTAATTTTCAATCTCTTTATTCTTTTTTGTTTGTTTTATTTTTTTCAAATATTTATTTATTTATTATGTATACAGTGTTCTGCTTGCATGCTTGAAGGCCAGAAGAGGGTACCAGATCTCATTATAGATGGCTGTGAGCCACCAGAACCTCTGGAAGAGCAGTCGGTGCTCTTAACCTCTGAGCCATCCCTCCAGCCCTTGTTTTATTTTATTAAGTGAAACTTCAATATGAAATGAGATAAGGCCAGAGTGAAAGATGGGCCAGTGAGATGCCTCAATAGGCAAAGGAACTTGCCGTGGCTCAGACAAGCAGGCTCCAGATGCAGGCAGGGGAGGATGGGACCCTGATGCCTCCTGCTCACTCTGCTTCTCTGCTGAGCTATAAGTGCATCTTACACTGAAAATGGACCCAAGATTCCTTCTTGACATCTATGAGAAGAGGAAGGTAGATGGAAGGCAGGTCTCCTCCTGTTGGCCTTGTGCTCAGCACAGCTCCAGCCCTGTGGCGAGAACCCAGCCAGCATGGCTCTGGGCCTGTTAGCACCCAAAATTCCTGCAGGGTGTGTGAAAGCAGCAGTGTAGCTGCTAACACTGTTCATTAAGAAGCCATGGTACTCAGGCCAGCCAGCTGCTCACCATCCTCTATATCACAGTCTCTCAAAGTGGGGCCCAACAGCCACACAACCACAAACAGACTCACATGAGCACCAGATCCAAGATGCTTGTCCTTGATACTGCTCACCCATGTCACATCCTACAGCTTTCCTGTAGCATGTACCCTGTGCCCTGAGTGGACCACTGTGCCACACAGAACCATCTCTGTCTGAAACACCATGGCTGCGAGTCCATACTGTATGTTATAAACTACAGTGTTTGCTGCACATAAAAACACCTCTGGCTCACTTAGAAAAACAAAGATCTAAATTTTCTTTATTTTTTAATTATGTGTATATGTGTGTGTGGCATGCACTTAAGTGCAGGGCCCCACAGAGGCCTGAAGAGGGCATGGAATCCCCTGGAGCTGGAGTTGCAAGCAGCTGTGAGCCACCATGCAAGCACTGGGAATGAAGTCCAGGTCCTCTGCAAAATCAGCAGATGCTGTTAACCATGGACTCAAAATTTATGCTCATTCCTCAGCACAGGTACATTAACACAACTTTGGTCATACAATTGGGATGTCTGATTTTAAAAATTGCCACCTAAAGTTCTTATTCTGGTTAGTTTTCTGTCAATTTGACACAAGCTAATATCATTTGATAAGAGGGAGTCTCAGTTAAGAAAATGCCTCCCTAAGAGTCCCCTGCAGGCCAGCAAGCCTATAGGGCATTTCCTTAATTAGGAATTGATGGAGGAGGGCTCACCCCATTGTGGGTAGTGCGATGCCCTAGGAAAGGTGGTTCTGGGTATATAAGAAAGCAGCGTGGGAGCTGGAGAGATGGATCAGTGGTTAAGAGATACTGGCTGCTCTTCCAGAAGACCCAGGTTCAATCCCCTGCACCGACATGGCAGCTTACGACTGTTTATAACTCCAGTTCCAGGGTATCTGACATCATCACACAAACATACATGCAGGCAAACACCAATGCATATGAAATAAGAAATTGAAAATCAATCTCCCCAAGGACCCAGCAATACCACTTCTGGGTGTATACCCTAAAGAGGCGCATTCACACTCCAAAGGTATTAGCTCAACTATGTTCATAGCAGCATTACTTGTAATAGCAAGAACCTGGAAACAACCTAGATGTCCCTCAACTGAAGAATGGATTAACAAACTGTGGTACATCTACATAATGGAATACTACTCAGCAGTAAGAAAAAATGATATCCTAAAATTCGCAGGCAAATGGATGGATTTGGAGAATATCCTCCTGAGCGAGGTATCACAATCTCAGAGAGATAAGCAGGGGATGTACTCACTCACTAGTGGTCTCTAAACAAACAAACAAGAAAAAAAGCCAAACATGCCCAAGCGGCAAACCACATCCACTGAACAGCTTGGGATCAGAAACACCCTGGACTGACCCTTCGAACCCCACTCCAACTATAGGAACACCTGACTGACTCTTGAGGGAGGGGGGACAAAACTGGATTTGCCAGGAGTGGAGACTGAACT
>PVIH01000897.1:152277-282833 GCA_004025045.1 Sigmodon hispidus
AAATGACAAGATGTGGTGGGAGGGGGAAGGGACCTTGAATAAGGATATACAGGGATGGAAAAAAAAATTCAGAGGGAAAGCTGAACACAAAGTAAATATATGTGTAGCAATCTTATTTGCATTACCACCCTTGATAAGCCATGCTTATGATTCTTATCCTCTTTATAGTTATTGTTAACTTTTCCTCATTTTAAATTCAAGTTACTGTTTTTTTGTTAAATACAAAATAAAGAAGAAAAAAAAAAGAAAAATAAAATGACACCACTGCCAGGTGGTCCAAAAGGACATAAATTAAGTTTTCAGTCAGAGACATGAGCAGGTTTAGGAGTCAACATTTCAAGATATTAGTAACATTATCTCAGTTGACTCTTGAGGTTACTATGGGATTGGCCTAGTTTCTTTTGGTGCTTTTTTAACTAGAGTTTGAAGAGTAAAATGAAAATAGATAAAAGTATTATAAGCATGTTGGGTGTGTATAAATGGTATTAAGAGAGACAGAGAGAAGGTAGAGGAAAAGGCTATGGGATTTTATTTATTAGTATAAATAAAGATAAATTTGATATTTTATAAGAAAACACTTATTTGTTCCTAAAATAATTGAATCAACAATTTTTGTCTTTTATGTTACTGCTTTATTTTATATATTTTGTAGTAAGTATGCAAATAAAAATTTAAAGATCTTAAAATTAAAAAAAAAAAAAAAGAAAGAAAGAAAGCAGCATGAGCAAGCCACAAAGAACATTTGCATCAGCCCCTGCCTTGCGTTCCTGTCCTGACTTCCCTCAGGGATGGAAAGTTACCTGAAAGTGTAAGAGAAATAAATCCTTCCTCCCCAAGTTTCTTTTCATTATTGTGTTTGTTTGAGTGAGAATGGCCTTCATATACTGATGTGTTTGGATGCTCTGTCTCTGGTTGGTGAGTCCTTTGGGAAAAAGTAGGAAGATCCAAGAAGCCGTGGCCTTTACTGGAGGAAATGTGTCACTGTGGATAGGCTTTGGTTTCAAAAGCACACACCAGGCTCGCTCGCTCTCTCTCTCTCTCTCTCTCTCTCTCTCTCTCTCTCTCTCTCTCTCTCTCCCTCCCTCCCTCCCTCCCTCCCTCCTTCCCCTCTCCCTCCTCCCCCTCTCTCTGCCTTCTTCTTACAGATCTGATCTCGTCTACTGCTCTAGTACCATGCCTGCCTTCTGCCAGCATTTCTGCCACAGTGATCGTGGACTATCCCTCAGAAACTGTAAGCAAGTCCCCAGTTAAGTGCTTTCTTTTATAAGTTGCCTTGGTCCTGGTGTTTCTTCATAGCAATAGAACAGTAACTAAGACAGTACCAGGGACTTAGTTATTTTTAGACTGTTGTTTGGAAAAATATGGATGGCTTTGGGGCTTTGATCTAGAAAAGCAGTTAAATACTTTAAGTGGGACCTGATGGGCCACCCTAGAAGGTAAGTGGAAAACAGCATTGCCAAGAGGCATGTGGTCTGTAGGGGTCCAGGTCAAGAACATTAGAAACTGATCTGAAGGCTATTTTTGTGATGTTTTGGCAAAGAATGTGGCTGCTTTTTACCTTTCTCCTAAAATTCTGCTAGAGGCTAAATTGAAGAATGTTTGGACTAATGTCATTGGCAGAGAAGATTTCAAGACAGCCTAGTATTACCTGTGTCACATGACTATTAGCTATCACTCTCATGCATATCTACAATGAAAAGAGAAATCTGGGCAAAGAGAAGTACAAAATGTGCAGTCTGAGTTGGGCATGGTGGTGCATTTCTTTAACCCCAGAATTCAGGAGGCACAAGCAGGCAGGTCTCTGTGAGTTTAAGGCCAGCCTCATCTATATAGTGAGTTCCAGGACAGCCAGGACTAAATAAAAAGACTCTTCCTCAAGACAAACAAACAAACTCTGTAGAGTTTGAGGGAAGAACACTACAGAATATAATGTTGGAGCCAAGTCCTGTGCTCAAGTAGAAAAGAAATTCAAAGACAGGCCAGATACAAAATGGAATAAAGGAAATAGTGTCCTTAGGGTGAGACCCTACCCAGCTAATCCTGCAAAGTATGAATGGAAAAGGCCCCCCAAAAGCTAAAAAATTATCAACAAGTCAAATCTTATGCAATGTAATTTAAGGAGGGGAACAGGTTCCATTCCCAGCAGGCACCGGAACTCAGGCAGGCAGCTCCAATCACATGGTTCTGGCTTTAGAATCATGAAGAATACAGGAGTAAAGGGGGCTGTGGAATCTTCCTCTGGGGTTAAGAACTGCTGAGGTCAGATGTGTGGTAGAGGAATTCTGCACAGAGGCCCTGAGAGGCCATTATATGAAGCTTCGAAGGTGGAAGCCTGGATTGCACTGGAGACTCCAAGATGTCAGCGATGCCAGTGCCATGGGATGCCTGCCAAGGAGAACCGCTTACAGGCATGGAACCATCCCAAGAGAGAGAAGTGTGCTGCAGTCAGCAAAGCTGGAAGGAAAGGGCCATCTAAGACCTTTGACATCACACCCAGATGTTGCACGAATTCTGGTTGTAATGAAAGAAATTCAGAGTCAGATATATCAGGGAAAGGATGAAATATCAGAGAGAGAAATCAAATCTCACCCAGCTATCTTCCAGCTTCCTCAGTCTCGCTCCTGGTCACTTCTAATTGCTGCTGTTTTCCTAAGCCTGCCTTAAATACCCTCTTTGCCCAGCTGTATTCCACCCAGGTCAAGATTAAGGGTATGAGCTACACTCTTTGGTAGTCAGCCTTGAACTCACAGAAACACAGAAAGATCTCTGGCTCTAGAGTTATGAGATTAAAAGCATAGGTCACCACTCCCGGCTCCCCCCCTCCCCACCTGCTGTGATTAAAGGTGTGTGCCATTGAAGCCCAGATGTTTGATCTTGTACTCATAGAGATCCAGAACTCTAAGAGCTACCTCTGCCTAGTTTGACTCTGGGTTGATCTCTTGATAGTCCAGGTTTTATTAAATATGTAACATATCACCAAACACAGAGATACAAGATTTGGAGTTTTTCCTACTGTGTTTTGGTATGTTCTTGGTCCAGTATTTCCTTACTATTATTCCTTTTGAAATGGCAATGTAGTCTGTGCCATTGTATGTTGGAAGTATGTGCATTTCTTTCTGCTTTTATAGGATTACAGTTATTGAAACTGTGAAAGACTATGGAGGACATTTGAACTTGGACTAAATACATTTTACAATAGATTGTGTCTACAAGCTTATTGGAGCCAGGGAGTAATATGGTTTGAGTGAGATGCCCTCCATCAGCTCATAATTTTAAATGCTTGGTCCCTGGCTGGTGAACAGTGGAAAGGATTAGGAGGTATGGATTTGTTGGAAAAAAGTCTCTCTCTCTCTCTCTCCTCTCTCTCTCTCTCTCTCTCTCTCTCTCTCTCTCTCTCTCTCTCTCTCTCTCTCTCTCTCTCTTTTCGGCTCCAGCACCATGCCTATCTGCCTGCCACCATGCTTCCCACCATGCTGATCATGCACTCACCCTCTGAAAACTCTTAAACAAGCCCCAATTAGATGCTTTCTCTCACAAGCTGCCTTTGCTTTGGTGTCTCTTCACAGTAACAGAACAGTAACGAAGACAGTTGAGAGTCTCCTACCCAAGACTACACTTCCCAGCTTCCCTTGCAGTCTACAGAGTCTTTTCTGCCCTTATCAGGTGTAGAATTCCATCTACCCACATAGGCCTCCTCTCTGTGGATAGATATGGTCCTGCCTAAAGTCAGACCAAGTCTCTCTTTCCATCTTCTGTGATCATCTAGCATATGATCCAAAGACCCAAGATGGGAAGTCTGAGGCTACTACCCACAGACAAACCTCCCTCCCTCTCAAATGCTTCTTGGACACTGCCAAAGAGGGCCAGACAGGGCCACCCTCCGAGGTCAGGCAGACTGTTTTGTTCACTGTTTCTACCTTTTCTCTCTCAACTTACCATCTCATCCTGACACAGTCTGACATAGGTGAGAGAGAGGCCATGCTGCATTCGAGCAGAACACATATGCAGCATAACAAAACACACAACAAGGCAACTGTGGTTCACAAGGTAATCCAGAGGTATCCTGGTTAGGTTTCAGGGCTCACTGAGCTTTCTTCTCTCTCTCTCTCTCTCTCTCTCTCTCTCTCTCTCTCTCTCTCTCTCTCTCTCTCCTTATTTATAAAATAAAGTCCTTTTTCCCCCATGTACCCCCTTACTTTCTCTCCTTTCCCCCTCCCAATCCCTTCTGGTCAGCCTTCAGCCTCCCTCCTCCCCATCCCCTCATCCCCTCCCTAAAAAGGGCAAGAAGTCCCAAGGTGGATCATCAGCTCAGCATCCACTACAGACAAATCCGATTTCCTCATCCTAATATCAAGATTGGGTTAGGTGTTCCTCTGGAGGGAATGGGCTCTGAAGTGCCAATCCTTGCACAGAAACACAGTCTGATCCCTCCCCTTGAGGCTCCACATACTGTCCATGTCAGTGGACAGTTGCCTATCCTTGGAGGGCCTAGTTCCTTTTCCTGATGGTTCCCAGGTGTCTGTTCTTGATTCAGTGAGCTCCCCAGAGCTCCAGCCAGCCATCACTGTGAGAATTTTCCTCATAAGCCCTATCCCCTTGCTCATACAGACTCTTCTCCCCTGCTCTCAGCTGAACCAGGAGCTCAGCCCAGTGCTCAGGCATAGACAAGACTTCCCCTATAATCAAATGAATAGTCACTTTAAGTGCCATCACAGAACTTACATCCAACAATGAATAGAGATAGAGGCAGAGACATATGGCTCAGTGAGCTTTCTTAAGAGTCACTCAGTCCAATTCCTTGGAGACTGTCCACCAAGTTCAAGACCACGCATTCATCTGAAAGCTCTGACAACCTTCCAGGGGTCCTCCATTTCCTTAACCCCAGAATTGGATAGGTTCAATTAACTTCCAGGCATTTCAAGACTTAGAGGACGCTCTTAGAAACTAGATACTGACTTCAGTTCTTGCCTTTGTACCTCAACCATTCTAAATTTTTTTGTAGAGACTTGCTCTGCTCTAAGCTCCCAAGAGCTTTCCACTGGCTAAGACTGACAAGAATTCCTGGAACCACTGGTACACAGCCAAAACTCTGAGAACCTTCTACTGGGCCGAAATCTTAAGTCTGGAGTTCATTAGAGCTCCATAATTGAAATGGCCACTTCTGACCTAAATTTAGAGCTTTCAATTTTTAATATCTAAACTAATTTAAGTAATTTCATAGGGCAAGAATGACAGTGTGGTCCAAGACCTCCTCCCCCATAAAACTCTCAGCTTACTTTTATCTTTCTCAAGATTTTGGCTTATAACTATGCCCATGGCCTGAATGTCCACAGCCATTTCACATGGGCCCCTCACTTACATCTTCCCTAGGTAAGATAGCACAGAACTCTTTTACCTTATGCTTTTGGACTACTTGTGTGTCTTTAAGCCTGGAAAACCTGCTTGTATCTTCAACAGTTAAGGCATAAAAGCATTTCAGGTTGTCTGCCCCACCTGCACACACACACAAACTACTTACAGATATGTAGGTCACCAAGTCCAGTCTTACAGAGATTCAGTTATCTTTGGGATATGGATAATACTGAAAAATTGTTTCATGCTGTTCTATTCTGCTAAGAAGGCTGTCTCTGGAGTTGGATTTTGGTTCATCTGTCCCAAACCCAAGCACGTTGGTTTAAGAGTTTCCTCCAAAGTCCCTGTCCTGGGTCAGGCTGGCCACCCGACTCTGACAGGCAGAAGGAAAACAAAGCAAAGCAGCTCAGGAAGACACTTGAGAACAGCTGAGGAGTAAATACTTCCCACAGGTCACTCAAAGCAAGGTGGATTCTCTCCCCTTTTCCTAGGTTTTGTTTACTCTCTTTATAGCTTCTGTTAGGACTTTAATTTTCCATATTTTAGGATTTGTAAATTCATTGACTGTGATTTACAAAGGATGCATAGAAAATCTTACTTTTCCATGGCATACCATGTATGTAACTTGGATTCAACTCTTGCTTCAGAAGGGGAGTTGTGCCTGATGGGCTCGCTTTGTGAACCATGTGGCTTCTCACAATCTCAGCTAATGTCCTAGGTTCACATTGGAGTAAATAACAACCATGTGGCTTGCTGCCATCTTTTTAACCACGTGACTCAGCCACCATTTTTCTTAAGGCTAAAGAAAAGACATGCTATGTGACTTCACTTCCATCTCGGCTATGATAACCATGTGGTATAAATCAACTAAGGCAGTATCCATAAAAAAACTAAACCCAGTGAGCCTTCTGCTTACAACTGTGTCTCCCTAAAATAAATAGATAAATAAAAATTTAAAAAAAGAAAGCTAAGGAGTTAATACCAGAGTTCCAAAATAAAAAAAAATGTTTTATTTTAATGTCCCTACATTAAGGAGGCAATGAGAGGCCTCTAATATATTTTGAAATAGAATGGATTAGTGTGTGATGATTTTTGCCTTGAGAATGAGAAATAAAAGATAAAGACAAAACCATGAACATGATCTATTCAACATACATTTGATGATTAAGCCTTATAAATTCTTAGTTATAAAGGCCTGTTTGAGCTAACAGAAACTCTAAGATATTGTCTGATCACTTATGTCTTTGCTAATTATGTTAGATTTAGCTATCTGGTGAAAACTGAGTTATTTTTTAAAATGGCATTATTTTGTAAAAGTACATTACAAAAGAATCGGGAAAATAAGGCTCCCAGTCTCAGTGGATCATTATTTATGGATTAAATTTTATTTTAATACAGAGGGAACTTTAATTCAAGAATTAAAATTTTTAAGTCTCAAAGTTAACAGGGATCAAATTGTAAAATTCTAATCTTACAAAAGAGTTATTTATTAACTATAAACTGTTAAAGATAATTAAGATATACAAGTTAATGGTCAGTCATGCCAAGGACTGATGTCATTTATTTACAGAGACCAGTTTGGAGGGAGAGACCAATTTTTATCTCAGACCATATAGTCATCTGTTATCTCCCCTCATATAGTACTTTATATGTGTTGTCGATGTTAGGTTCAAAACAACCAAAGCAAAACAAGTTTAAAATAAACTTAAAGTTTGTTTAATATAAAATAATATTAAAAATCAGGTATATTTTTAAATTAGATACACAATGTTGGCTGCTTGAGTAAAATGAACTTGCATCACAGAAAACCCCCAGACTCAAGCAGCTTCTTTGGATAAAACACAAGTTCCCTTGAATGGAGACCCATCTAACCAGAGTTAAGTTACAGATTAATCCTCCTTACAGGACAAGAATGAATTGGGGAGGGAGAAGACCTGCCAGTCTGCTGCTTCTGCCTCTGGCTGCATAGTTTTGACCAGCTCCAGCCATGTAGGCCAAACCAGAAAAAAATACATTATCTACAAAAAAGATGAATTATTCCTTATGTCTCAAATGACAGGGGGATGGATGTATTGCATGAATCCTAATTGATCTTATAGTAAAAACTCAGAGCCAGATATTGAGGTAAATGCTAAAAGATCAGAGAGAAAGAGAAACAAGCCACATCCACTTCTCACCTTGCCAAGTCCTCAGACAAAAGGGGAAGATTTTGTCTTTATGAATCTTCAGACTGAATAGGAGAAGTAAAGGCAAGCACAAGGGTAAACTCTTGTCTCATTGTCTTGTATTCCTTTCTCTGCCCAACCATATCACTTCCTGTTTCAACCTTCCTAGTTCTGGGATTAAAGGTGTGTGTTCCCAAGTGCTAGAACTGAAGGCATGTACATTCACTGCCTGATCTCTATGGCTCTGGCTGGCTCTGTCCTCTGGTCTTCAGGAATTTTATTTAATACACAACATATTATCACATTTCCTCTTTTTTGACAAAAATAAAAAAGGTTATAACTTATATAAGAAAAACTATATACAATAAATATAATAACTATATACAATAAATATAATAACTATATACAATATATACAGCAATAATTATATCAATAATGTCAAGCTCATTAACAATTGACAAATTCAGAGGAAAATACTCCATTATTTATCCTATTTTGGTTGGTCCAAAGTGATGTGGCTAATTTAATTTCTGACTTGTATTACTAATTGAAAACTGTTTCGATGTCTCTCAAACTTATACATTTAAACCTCTTAGTGAGTTTTACTTTCTGAATCTGTAACTAAAAGACTCTATCTAGTCTTCAACTCCATCACAGACCAGAAAAGAAAATAATATTAACTGAGTAAGTAGAAAGTGCAAGGAAGGGCTGGAGAGATGGCTCAGCAGTTAAGAGCACTGACTGTTCTCCCGGAGGACCTGAGTTTGATTCCCAGCATCCACATAGCAGCTAACAACTGTCTATAATTCCAAGATCTGACACCGTTACACAGTTATATTGGCAAAACACCAACTCAAATAATATAAAAATATTTTTTTAAAAAAAGTGCAAGGAAGCGACTTCCAAAAAATATGACAAATATCAGAAACAGCTGGCTGCCTGGACAGTCACCAAAGTTCCTCTGCAACATTGGGGCATCCATCTTTGGTCTACAGGCCTAGCATATCTGACAGACTTACTGTGAAGCAGAATTTAGAAGTAAAGTTTAGAAGTTCTTTATTTTGTGTCCTGCTTGTGCATTTTGGACATCATACTGTCAGCAGTTGAGGCAAGAGCACTTTCTTGCTCAGTGGCTGACTTTTACTGCAAAGAAATTAAACTCCATATGGAATTTCTTCATTGCCCATTATCTTCTCTGAAGTAGACTGGTGCTGACAGGAACAGACATGTTTCATAAAAAAAAAAAAAAAAAAAAAAAAAAAAGAATCTGTGTTATCAAAATATCTTAAATGCTATATTTTGTGGATCTCTGAAATGTTTAAAGACAAGCTGTTTATCTAAAATATATCTGTTTGACCTTGAAAACATATCTAATATAAGTACAAGTTTGATTGTAATGACTAGCTACTAACTTGCATTTCTTTATATTTTATTTAGTTGGTAATAATCTTTAAGAACTAGCCATTTGTATTGCATTGTTAGATGAGCTGTATAGGTACAATACTTTGAACAAGAGTATAAATATATGTATAGTATGTTCTAACAAAATTAGTCTCATCTTTGTATCAATATACAAAATTTGTATACAATATACACAAATCAAATTTAATACAAAATATTTAAAACAAGTAGTTGATTTTTTAAAAGTAAATTTGATAATCTACCTTCTTATCATATATCCATATTTCCCTTTCTTCTTTTCAGAGTAGATTTAATAATCTATCCATTTATCCTATTGTTTCTATATCATTTTTTTCAGAGTAGATTCAACAATCTACTCTTTTGTCCTATCATATCTATATCTCCTTTTTCCTTTTCTGAATTTAATTTCCTTTGTTCAGCTTTTTTCTGATGATTATCAATATAACCTATAACTAACCACCCTAAACAATGACAAATATCCATAACCCATTGAATCAAAAATTATTCAACCCTCCTCTTGGGAATATGCCATCAAGTTCTTAAATTTACTTCCTGCTGTCTCTGGGCAAAGGCATCTTTAAGGGATCCTGAAGAGAAAATTTGTGGTTAATTGTCAAGCCCTGGGAGAGGTAGCTGTATAATTTATTGCCCCATCTCTGCATATTGGTAAAGCATAGTGGGATTATGAGATACATTTTAAATAATTGTCCCACCTATGGGTTTAATGAAAACTGATTGGCCAAAGGCAGACAGGTAATGTGGGCAGAGCTACCAGGCTAAGAAAATGCTGAATACAGAAAGAACAGAGACAGATGCCAGAGAGCCACCAGAGAGAGCCTCCACAGACATGATGAGAAGACAGCAGCAGACACACAGGAAAGAAACTGAAATGCTGCTATGAGAAAAGGTACTGACTGAGCCACACAGCTGAACAAGATGGGTTGAGTTCAGATGAAGGAGTAAGCAAATTATATGCCTGGGCCCCAGGTCAATCAGAGTAATAAATAATATAAGCCTGTGTGTGATGACTTAAAGCTAAGAGGAGCTGAGAGTGGAGCTAAACCTCAAGACTAAGCCAGAAAGTCCAGCCTAGAAACTATATTCAACAGTAAAGTCCAGGTCTTGTCTCAAGTCCTGAATAGAGTAGTCTGTGAGGCTGGGGCATCTCAGCTAGCCACCTTGAAATTGTCTTAAGAAGTTTGTAGTCTAAAGTCAATCCTTAGATGATATTTGTCAGCTTAGTGGCTTCATTACAATGGAGGTAAAATTGTCATTGTGAAGCACATGGTCTTTTTGGAGGTTTCAATGGTTGCTGTTAGATATGATCATGATTTATTGCAGAAAATTATAGAGACTCAAACCTGAAATCATATACAGGAAGGTAGATGAAGCCTTTCTTCTAGAATTAGTTAGCATTCTACATGGTCATTAATACCATGACAAAAGTTGAACTTATATACATATATATAATTTTTGAGATAAGATTAATACCTAAGAAAAGTTTTAAAGAGGCAAAATAAAACCAAAAGATCATGAGATTAGTAGCAATAGAATAATCTCTTAATTTTGGTGAGTTTTTTTCCTAACCCATATCAGGTGACTCTTCTGACATGATACAAAGACTTTGCATTTTCCTTTATTAAGTATGCTTGGGTTTAGAGAAGGAGAGAGCCACACTCTAATTCCAAAGACAGCTTTAATTTTTAATTGAACTGGGACTACAAAAAGACCATTTGCATTATGTATCTATAGAGAACAGCAGAAATAAACATTTAGATTTATCAAATTTTATCCTGTTGGAAATGTGATATGCTAATAGGTCAATATAACTTACTTTTGGAACATTTTTTGAATGATTTATCATATTTTCTATTTAAGATGCTTTCTTGTTTAAAATGAAACTTTATCAATTTTGATTGTATCCATAGCTTTTCTTCTGAGGAAACAAAAGCAAAACTTCTTCCCTAATGTAACACATATCCTGGTCTCTATTCTGAAGTCAACACATCTTTAAAGTTTACAGACTGATTTAATTCAGTAATTTTTTTCTTTTATTCAATATTTCTTCACACTGTCATTCCTTTATCATTAGCAAATTTAAAGTTAAAAAACATTACGTAATCTATTTCTGGGGGTCTTTATTACCCCTTTCTGTTAATTTAGCATATCATTTAGAATTCAATTTGATCTTTCTATAACTGCTTGCCCTGTAGGAGTGTGTGGTATATTTGCAATATCCTTTATATTGCAATAAGCAAAAAACTGCTTTGTTTTACTAGAGACATATGCTGGAGCATTGTCATTCTTAATTTGTACAGGTATTTCCATGATGGCCATAACTTCTATCAAATGTTGATCACAGAATCAATCTTTTCAAAACTCAAAGCAGTTGCTGATTAAAGTTCTGAATAGGTATCAATAGTGTGGTATACATATTTTAATTTTGTAAATTCTACAAAATTAAGCACACTCATCTGCCAGATTTTATTCCTCTGATCTGTATGGGATCATATGTGGGTTATATAGAAGGGATGATTTCTATTTCTGATTATTTTTTATAGCGGAATAAATAATGAAGTTAGTTATGATACATAATTAATAAAAATCAGCAGTTTCAATGTGTAAAATAACTCTTCATGCTAAGAGTCAGTGGCTATGTTAAGAGTTTTCATAAAATCCATTAATATTATCATAATAGCATATAATTCTGGCTTTTGAACAGAATTATAAGGGTTTTGAGCTACTTTACATGAATTTTCTGATTTGTAACCTATCTTTCCTAAATTGTTTACAGCAGTATAAAATGTAGAAACTCCAGAAACTGGTGTTTCCCATACAATGTGAGGAAGAATCCAGTTAGTTCTCTTTATAAATTGAATTTTCCTACTTTTGGGATATTTGTTGTTAATATTTCCAAAAATTACTGCAAAGGTTCATTTTCTGCCTGGAATTTGTCAATTTTATCATTAGACAAAGATACTACAGTTTCTGCTGGGTCTATTTCTGCTAATTGATGATATCTTAATTTTCCTTTTAAAATCAAATTAGAAATCTTTTCTACATATATCTTTAATTTTTTACTTTGTTTATGTGATAGAAATATCAACTCCAATATAACATTTTCCTTTTGCATTAAAATTCCTGTAGGAGAATGCTTAGAGGGTAAAATAACCAGAATGCAATTAAGGTCTAGATCTGCAAGATCCACATGTGCATCCTCTAATTTCTTTTCCACCAAAGTCAGTTCTCTCTCAGCTTTGGCTGATAATTCTCTTGGACTACTTAAGTTTGTTACTATCTAAAGTTTTGAACAAATTACTCAGTTCATCAGTTTTTACCCCAAAAGTGAGCCATTAATTGGGAATGTCTCCTAGCAATCTTGGAAAGTCATTAGGAGTTCATAATCAATCTCTCCTAATTTGTGTTTTTGGGGGTCTAATTTTTGTAGACTTATATTCTAAATAATTAATAGAATCTCCTTTTTGTATTTTTTCAGGAGCAATTCATAATCCCCAACTAGGCAAAATTTTCTCTACTTCTTTAAACATTCTTTCTAAAGTATCTATATTTGAATCAGATGATAAGATGATATTTATGTAATGATAAACTATAGATTAAGGAAATTGCTTATATATCATTTTCAATGGCAGTTGTACAAAATATTGGCACAGGGTGAGGATATTTAACATTTCCTGTGGGAGAACCTTCCATCTCTTATCAGGCCAAGAATTATTATAATTAGTTTATTATAAAGACTTTTTTGTCTTTTTTGTAAAGATATAGTGATAAAACAATCTTTTAAATAGGTAACTATAAGAGGTCATCCTTTAGGTAATAGAGAAGGCAAAGGAATTCAAAACTGAAGAGAGCTCATTGAATGAATCACCTTATTAACAGCCCTTAGATCTGTTACCATTCTCTGTTTTTAAGATTTCTTTTTAATAACAAATACAGGAGAATTTCAAGGGCTGGTTGATTTTTCAATAATGCTGAGCACTTATCTGCTCCTATAACAACTGTTCTAAGGCCTGTAATTTCTCTTTTGTTAAAGGCCATTGCTCAACCCATACAGATTTGTCCATTAACCATTTTAAAAGTAGGGTTGTTGGTGTCTTTGAAAAGGTTGTGCCCTGTTCTTGTACAACCTGAATGGTCTGTGACTGTTCTTTATAATACCTTTTAATATTGTCCCCAGAAATATATGTTAGTTTCTGAGATTGAAGAAATGTTAATCTCGGTATTTCACTGCTTGTTCCTTACAAAGAAGTCAGATGTAAGCAAACAGCTAATTACAGTTACCTTATCCTTCCATAGACCTCTGGTACGTGGACCAGACAGCTATCGCATGTAACTCATGTTTACCTTAATGTAAGTTTTCCTCATGTAATTTTGACATTTAACGATCCCCACAAAGGTATATGGCTACTACCTGCTGACTGATGTTATGGGTCATTGCCATGGCCCCTTGGGTGGACTCTCCTCTGAGGCACTCTGACTCTGGTTCTTCTCATCAACTATATGTCAGCCTGAAGCAGATATGGAAAGATCGGCACACCAAAACCCCGAAAAGCAGTATGGGTGACCTCTGAGAGGTAAACTAATGGACCATGGGCCATCCAATTCATTCCTCTTCTTGCCACTCTGGACATTGTCTTTGGGACTCAGAACTGAAGCATCCAGACTGAAGCCTTCTTCTATTGGTTAACCTCTCTATCTCACCAGCTCAGATCAGGCTCCTCGCATCCTTCAGGATTAGCTCCTGGACTGCTGCAGTACTCCACAACTAAAAAGGACCAGATCTGACTCCTGCTAAGGATGGATCTTATGCCCTCCTCAGGTAAAGCTGCTTCCAGGCCGATAGATTCTAACTGACTTGAGATGAGACCAGACAAAAATTCCTCCTGGTTCCCTCTCGCCCTTGGCTCCTCCCCAAGATCACTCCTTTCCTCCTTACTCTCCTCATTCTTGTGTTTCCAGCCTGTCTTTTAAGTGCTCTATTTACTGAACTTCCCCATACCCCAAACAAAATGTTCCATGTAAGTTCCTTCAGTGGTTCCCACCCTACAACAGCTCCAGTTGTTACCAACACATCTGCAAAAAGACCTTCTAGATGTTGTGAGAAACTGGCTAAAAGGGACCTTCATCCCTTTCACACCAGGCCAGATAGAACTCTTCACAGAAGTCCTCTATTTTCTCCTGTTCCCTTCCCTTGATGCTCCGCTCTTCTCTGCTACTTCTGCTAGCTCACTTTGGTACACAGTCCCGGCAAAAGGGACCAGTCACTGTCACCCTGAATCAACTCTACGCCCACTTCCTCTCACGCCCCTCCCTTGTTTCTCCTGCCTCGGCTCCTCACTATTCCTCCACATTCCCCAGAAACATCTCAGTTTGACTCTGTAACCAAATCATCTGCTTAGCTCTCTAGTAATTATTTCCCAAGTCTCTTCAGGAATACTGCATGGCAATTGCTTGATCCATCACAGCTGATCAAGTTAAGTCTACATGACCAAAGACCCCCTCTTCAATGGACCCAGAGCTATTCCCTCCAACAAAGACCTTTCCCGGCAGAAAACAGCTAAAATACCCCTGCTCTGCATTTCTTATACCCTCTCAGAGCTAGGAATAATAGTTTCTCACAGAAAGACTACACTTGCCTGCTTCTTTTGTGGGAAGGGACCTCAGCCCATCTTCCCCTGTAAACATTTTGGCCATCCCTACAAATGGACAACAAAGATGGCCCCTTGCCATGAATAAGCATGGTCCTGCCTAAGGTTAGACTAAGCTTCCTTTCTGTCTTTTGTTTCTTTACAACTGTTCTTTGAGAATCTAACAACATCATAGCAAAAGAAACTCTAACTAAAACAGTTCCATAAAAAATATTAATTTTGACTTATGGTAAAGTTAGAATTTCTAACAATTTCTGAAAATATTTCTGTCATTTTTAAAAACTACATATTTATTTAGCGTGGCATTCTCAGATCTGACAGGTATAAATCAAAATATAGGTTAACCCTTAAAAAAATATTGAAGACTCTTTGTGTCCAGCAGTATCAAACCTTCACTGAGACTTAATTCTTTATATAAATGTCAACAAGCCAAATTATCTCATTAATATGCAAAATTGCTTTTATTTTAGCAAATGGTAATATATATTGTATTAAATAAATTTCTGTGAGATTTATCATTTGTAAATATTTGATTTGTATACACCTTTTATAAACCTAAATACAGGGAGTTCTATAGAAATTACTGGGCAAAAATAAATCATGAACAGAAGCCCTGTTTTCTGTAGTGTAAGATGTTATTACCTGTCCCTGTCCTTACGCTCTTCCAGGGGAAAGGGAGCCTTCAGTGTCTCTTGCTTAAAGATTGATCCAGAGAAGATGTTTGGCTGGTCATAGGGGCAATCAATTCAATGGCTCTGGGAAACCAGGTACAGGTGCAGAGGAAGGTGCAGGACATCTCCCCTATCCCCCACCCCTGGCCCAGGAGATTGAAGTGTGGTTGTCACAAGGAATATGGACTCCAAAGTCAGAATCCATTTATCTGCCTAACCTGAGAAGGTTGTTTGCTGTCTCAGCTTCAGGTTTCCTACCCCCCACTCCAAACTCCCACCCCGCAGATGATGAGCAGGGCTGTGTGGAATGCTTGGTAATCTTCTGAACAAGCACTTGGGGCTTGCTGCCTTCTAAGAGTCAGAGCTAATGCTGGACCAGTGAAACTACAGTAGGCCGTCCAAATGGCCCTCACTGGTCCAATTGGGATGTCTTTGGCCCCAGCACCTCCCAAGGGGTAGCTTCCCCCTTTCTCATCTGCAGAGCTCTGGAAGAAATCGCAAGTCTAATGTGCAAACTTACCACAGACACAGGGCTGGCAGCAAAGCAGGGACCTGGAGGTGACTGGATTTTAATTGGCTTTCGTGCAAGTGCAGCACAGATTGGATGTGTCTGACGAGGGTGACTTCTGCACAATTAGGCAATCGATGTTGGATGATGCGTTTGCCTCTGAGTTTAATTAGCTCTTTTGTGCAATGTGTGTGGCTCTACCAGCCTGCAAGGGATAGTTACAAGCAGGAAAAAATGGCCACCAGTAGCTCATGTGTCTCTTTCTTGTCTCCTTCCCTAGCCTTCTCCTCTGACACACAGCTGAACACTCACAGAGCCCCAATATCAAGCTGTAGGTTCAAATCTCACTTGCGGGAAGATATCCACTGCTAGTTCCCCTCTCTTGGTGATAGGACCACTCCAACTATGTCAGTTCATTTTTGTCAACCTGACACAAACCAGAGACACTTGGGAAGAAGGACTATCAACTGAGCACTGCCTCCATCAGACTGGCATATTTGTAGGGTGCTTTCTTGATTGCTAACTGATGGAGGAGAGTCTAATCCATTCTGGGTGGTGCCACCCTAGGCAGGTGGTTCTGGGTTGTATACATTGGCTGAAAAGTCATGAGGAGCGAGTTAGTGAACAGTGTTCCTCCATGGCTTCTGCTTTAGCTCCTGCCTCCAGGTTACTGGCTTGAATTCTGACCCTGATTTCCCTCAGTAGCAGAATGTGGCCTAAGAGCTGTGAAATAAGTCTTCCCTTCCCAAGTAGCTTCCCAAGTACCTTTATCATAGTAACAGAAAGCAGACTAAGACATACACCATCTCTCCAAGTGCCAAGAATTACAAATAAACTTGGACTATCCTTTTGAATGCCTTAAAGAGAGTCTTTGTTTGGAGAATGGCTTAGTCTGTCAGCTCTGGACAGGTTCAAGAGCAGAAATAATGTGTGTTAGGGTGGTTGGTTTCTTCTTATTTTAATTTTGGGTTGACAATGTCTTTCTATGAAGCCCAGGTTGGTCTTCAACTCACTATGTAGTCTACCTGCTTTCACACTCACAACCATTCTGGCCCAGCATCCTGAGTGTTAGGATTACAGATAAGAGCCACCCCACCCTATTTGGTTTTGATGTGTTCTCCATCATGTTCAGCAGATCTGAGTTATAGTCCATAGGGGCTAGGGGTCAGCAGGTCCTGGGGATCCCTGAGATCCTGTCCCATCCACTAGCTCTTTGGCTGTTTCAAGCCCTTCTGAAGTCTTGAGGTCCTATGGGAAGGAGATGGAGGTTCTCCTTATGTTAGAAGGCCCAGAACAGAGAATTCAACCACTCAGCATCCTCTACTTGGGCAGCTCCTAACCCCCAACCTCTGTCTTTGCAGCAGCACCCTTTAAGTTCTCTCTTGACTCTTCTTACTCCTCTCTAGGCATCTTCCCACAGGCAGCAGTGGCTTCTGACTCCGCCCTCCTCCAGGCATCCCTTCTAAGAGTCAGAGCTAATGCTGGACCAGTGAGACTACATGACTAGGCCATCCAAGTGGCCCTCACTAGTCCTGGTGAGGTGAGTTAGATCATCTTGCCAATCTTTATATCAACAATTTCTGGGATGTCTTTGGCCCCAGCACCTCCCAAGGGGTAATTCTTCCTTTCTCATCTGCAGAGCTCTGGAAGAAATAGCAAGTCTAATGTGCAGACTTACCACAGACACAGGGCTGGCCAGAGCCTTGGGTTTGCTGAGTTGAGAGAAAGATGCTGATGATAGACAGACACCACCAGCTCAGCCAAGTGAATGTTGTATATGGTCAGGAAATGTCATGTGAGCATGCATTGTACCAGTTTTCCAGTGTCAGCTTGCTATAGTTTAGATGAGAAAGTCATCCACAGGCTCCTGTATGTTAACACTTGGTCCCAGATGGTAGCATTGTTTGAGAAGATTGTAGAGCCTTTGGAACGTTATCTTAACCTGATGTCCTTGGAGTCAGACCTTCAAAGGCTATACATATTTCTGGTTCCAGCCTGAACTCTGCTTCCTGATGGGCCATCACAGTGTTACAATGGGTCTCTACCATATGCTCCTGCCACCATGTTAGCACAGTCTAGAATCACATGGGGTTCAGGGTAGTCTCAAAGAGAGATTGTCTAGATTAACTTGGCCCATGGCATGTGTGTGGAGGATTGTCTTGATTGTTGCTGCCAGAAGACTCAGACCCCTGTGGGCAGCATCATTCCCTAGGCAGAGGATCTTGGAACTGTATGAGGGGAGAAAGTGAGCTGAGCATGTATGCCTTTATTCTCTCTTTGCCCTTGACTGTAGATGCTTCAAGTTCCCACCTCAGTTTTCCTTCAGGGATGTATTTTTAACCTAGAATTATGATCTGAGCAAATCCATTCTTATTTTTGTCATGCTATTTTATCACAGCCACGGAAGCAAAACCAAGACAGTGCCACTCCTAGGTGGTTTCCTGCCACACTGGACCGGAAGCTCCTGAAGCATAAGCTAAAGTCAGTCCTCCTCTTATATGATTTCTGTCAGGTATTCTGTCACTGGGGAAACGTATCATCCTGAGTGAGTTAACACAGACTCAGAAAGATAGACATAGTATATATACTCACTCATAAGTGGATTTTAGATGTAAAGCAAAGGATAACCAGGCTATAATCCACAACCCCCAGGCAGTTAGGTAACAGAAGGAACTTAAGAGAGACATCCATGGATCCTCCTGGGAAGAGGAATTAGAGAAGATCTTCTGAGTAAATTGGAATCATGGGGCGGGGCAGAGGAGATAAGAGACTATGGGAAGGCTGAGTGGGAGAAGCAACAGAGAGGGAGAGTAAAGACGTGGATATCTTGATAGAGGGAGCCATTGTGGGGTTAGAGAGAAACCTGGTGCTAGGAAAACTCCCAAGAGCCCTCAAGATGACCCTGGCTAGGACTCCAAGCAATAGTGGAGAGGGTGCCTAACAGAATTTCCCTTATAACTAAAGGAATGACCACCTATTTGCCATTACAGACCCTTCATCCAGCAACTGACAGAGGCAGAAGCAGAGATCCATATCTAAGCACCAGATTGAGCTCCCGGTCCAGCTGAAGAGAGAGGAAAGAGAGATTATATGAGCAAAGGGATCAGGATCATGAAGAAGAGCCCCAGAGACGGCGGCTGACCAGAACTATTAGAATCTCACTGACTCTGAAACAAAAGCTGAGGTATCTTCATGGAAAAGAACTAAACGCTCCAAATGTAGATAACAGTCGAACAGTGTGGGCAGTTTGTGGAGTCTCTTGCAGTGGAACCAGAGTTTATTCCTGGTGTATGAACTGATGTCTCAGAGCCCATTCCCTACAGAGGAACATTTTACTCAGCCTTGATACTGGGGGGAGGGACTCAGACCTACCTTAACTGAATATGCCAGCCCATACTGACTCACCTTGGGACTCCTTGCCCTCCCTGGGGAATGGATGGGGAGATGGAGTGGGGGAGGCTGGAGGAGGACTGGAAGGAGGGGAGAGAAGGGGAGCAGTGGTGTGGGGAGGGGATTTTAAATTAAAAAAATAAAATAAAAATTTAAAGATATAATGTAATAAAAGAATATTATATTTAAAAAAAAAAAAAAAAAAAAAGAGTAAAGAGCTACCAGTCCTGTGTCAGCACAGTGCTCTAGCAGAGGTTACCCTGCCCTCTTCTGTATTCTGAGTTACAATTAAAAAAAAAAAAAAAAATGGCTACCACTGAGCACAGACAGAGCTTGGTCCTGAGAGGGGAGTGCTGGGATGCCAAGACCAGAGGCCAGAGAGCCAGGGTGGGGTCAGTCCTAAGAGAGCAGAGGACCTGTGCAATCCAAGGGCTCCACTCAGTTCCCAGGCATGAGGTCCAGGGCTTGGGCACATGTATTTAGGGGCTGTTGAAAAGACCAGAGTCAGCAAAAGACATATCAAGACCAAGTTCTCAGCACAGAGGGGATTTATTTAACCATGAGGGACAGAGGGCGGGGGTAAGAGACAAAGACAGGAGGCAGAGGTTGAGGGAGAAGGGACAAAGGAGAGGGGGAGGGGACATGTGTCCCAGAGGGACAAAGGACTGTCACTGGAAAGAAAGGAGCCCGAAGTGGCCCACAGGCAAATGGTGGTTTCATTTTGAAAAAGCATGTTAATTAGGGCGGCCACAGGGGTCTTCTGACTGTGAACTTCAATATTTTGATAGCTGGACCTTGGTGGTCAACCTCAGGAGGAGAAAGTGGCCAGATAAGGGAACAGACCTTGGTGGCTGGCTTTAGAAGTGTAATCTAACAATTTTTTTTTAGCAAGGGCAAGAGGAGAAGGGGAAAGGTAAAACCTGTTGGTGTCATGTTTGCCCTGCTCAGGCCTGAGCACTTCATCTGTGAGTTGCTGTGGTTCGAATGTAGTTCATGAAGTTCATAAGTCGTAAACTTTGTCCTCAAAATCACATGTTGATAGCATCTGGAGATGTGGCTCTTGGAGGGGAGGACCTTGTGATCATGGAGCCTCCGCCCCATAAACCCATCTGTACTTCGCACACACTTGACCTCATAATGAAGTGTTTTTAAGCCCTGGGAACACTGGTGAGAAATCTAAATTCGAAGCAGCCACAAGTGGCCAAAGGAACATTGCATCTGTAAATAGCATGTAAATTTCATGTAAATAACATGAAATTTGTGACAGAGGATGAGTGCATTTACAGACTGAACACGGAATGTGCTGGGACATGTTCCTCCGAAAACTTCAAGTTCTAGGTATTTTGAGGAAGCTGTGATGAGTGAGGCCTTTAGAACTCAGCAGAGAGTGCACTTCTGAAACTTCCCCTGGGTGCTCACTCTCCCACCCTCCATGAGGGAGGTGCTTGCTTTCTCTCACTGTTACCTGGAGCATTGGCTCCTGCTGGGTAGCAGGTGGCGTTCCCACCTGGGCTGGGAGCCACTGGTAAGGTGGATGTCCATCTCCAGGTCTTTCCTCCCAGTACTGCTTACTCCTGGCCCCGGCACCTTTGTCCTACCTAGGTGGGTTCAGAACCACAAGAAGAAGGTATCCCAAGAGGCACATCAGCTCTTAACCCCTTGAGCTAATTGTTCATCCAGGCAACTGAGAGTTCATGAGTGAATTCCCACCTAATGTCTATCCTAATATCCTAATTAATTTTTGTTTATTTGGTCTGATTCCCCCTGACATAAAAACCCTAAAGAGCTCAAACATTTAGGGTTGAGCTGGGTTCTAAAACAGGTGATCCCAGGACATCCTGCAGATGTCAGAATCCAGAAGCACTTGATTCTTTAGCAGAGACACATCCTCCGGGGCCTTGATTCCTCCCTGGGATAGTCACTGTAAACAGCTGCTGGTCTGCTCAGGACTGTGGTCATGAAGGGTCTGCAGTGTTTGGAACTGTTACTTTTCCTCTGTGATTGCCTGAATGTGCAAAACAGGGACAGGGGTCTGCTGGTTTGTCTCTTAGGTAGGATGAAACAAATAGTGTTGAAGGTAGAGAAACTGAAGCCTAGAGTTGCCAGGAACCGACCCAGGGCAGACTGTATTTGATCAGACTCTGAAGGGCAAAGTGAAAAATGAGAAATTCCCTGTTGGGGAATGTGGGCAGAGTGTGTAGACTCCTGCAGCTCTGACCAGGGCCACTGTTCACATCATTAACTCAGAGCAGTCGGTTCCGCCATAAGCACCTGGCACTCTGAGCAGCATCATACTGAAAACAGGTTAAGAGCATCACCCATCGCCTCCCAGAAGGATGGAAAGAAGTATGGGGCGTGAGAAAGGAGAGGAACCCTTATCTCAGAGGCTGGCTTTCACCAGAGAAGCAAGAATTCCTCAAAATAACTGCACAGGCCTTCCTCTTACAGCTGTGAACGTGCCTTTTCTGGGAATGTTTCAGCAACCCCTTTGACAGGAAGGGGTGTGTCGCAAGCCTCCCGTACAGCCCTACAGGCTTCCAGATTCCCCTAATCAGGTCTAACCCATTCAAGACTCGCCTGCCCAAGAACTACCTTATCATCTCCCTTGGGGAGGGGTGATGAGGGAGGAATCCTTAGCAACCTTTTGAGATGTAACTTGAAGTCATTAAAGGATGCACATCTAATGCAAAGATATCACAGGGGCCTGGGACTGACTCTTGGCGTGGTGTTTAAATAGACATCCCCATATACTCATGAACTTGATCACTTGGTCCCCAGTTTCTGGCCTTGCTTGGGAAGATTACGGAGCCTTTGGGAGGTGGAGCATTCCTGGAGGGAGCTTGTTATTTTGGGAGGGTGATTGGAGTGTTTATATCTCATATACCCCTTCTCCCTCCTTCCTGTTGGTGGATAAAAATGTAACCTGCCAGCTCCTGCCCTCTAGAAGCAGAAGTGAAAATAAACTTTTTTTTTAACCTAGAGTTGCTGTGGGTCCTGGTGTTTTATCTCAGTAACAGAAGAGTAACACTTGGGGATAGTTTAGTTTCTGAGACTCTCAAAGGAAGTCTTCCTTAGCACCTCTGCTAGCTCTCACGCTCAGGCCTATATTAAAATAACTTTAATAAAACCAGCTTTGCTTCATAATGGCTACTGAAATTCTTTTCAGTCTAAGCCATAAATCCTGCTTTGGCCTGAGCTGAGGTCATTAAAAGCTTAAAGAACTTCTCAGGGTGCTGAGGGGGACCACATGGAACTGTGTTCTGTCCCTTCACTGTTGACAGAAATACTTTCGGAACTTGGTAGAGCCTGGAGGCTGACACGGTATGCTGGTTGCCCTTAGTCACCATATCCCTGTTTAGTCCAGACTTAAGAAGTGGGGATGGCAGCAGAGAGTAGATCTTAGCAACCCAGGAGGCATGGTTAGGACTATGGGGTATTCTCAGATAGGAGTCAGGGCAGAGCATGACTCTTCTTGGATTCCTATCCTAGTGGAAGGGACTATGGCCACAGAGTGGAACTCAGCTCATAGGCTGCTGGCCTGCACAAAGCCTAGGAATCTAATCCATCGCCACATAAGCCAGATATGGTGGAGCATACCTATAATCCTAACAGAGGCAGAGGCAGGAAAATGGGAATATCAAGGTCATTCTTGGCTATATAGAGTTAGAGGCTAGTCTGGGATACAGGAGAACCCTCTCAAAAGAAAAAATAAAGACCACAAGGCATATGGCCTCTGACCCAATTAAAGTGCTGGGCACAACAGACCAGCATTACAATGGGCCTGAGAACAGGGCAGCAGGCACTGGACACAGCAGGGAGTGATGTCAGACCTGAGATGGGGCCCTGTGTCCCGAAGGAATTGCTTTGCTTCTCCCCCATTTGTGAAATAGCCCTCCCCTAATGTCTGCTGAAAGCCTTCCTGGCAGGGGTGGACAGAGAGGGATGGTGCCACATGCTGAGCCTAGGAAAGACCCGGACACCACAGGGGTTCTCTTCTGCTCACTGAACCTATTAGCCAGCCTTTAGCAGTACTCCAGCTTCCTCCAGGTCCTGTGACCCACTCCAACCCCTTCCTTAGAGGAAGAGTCTACAGGCCTCTCGCTGCTGCTCCTCATGCCAGGGACAGGAGCCTGGAAGCCTCTCCACCCCACCCCAGGCCCTGCTTCAGAGACCTTCTGCTTCCTTTCCAACATAACCCAAACAATGGTCAGTGTAATCAAAGTTGCCAGGAAAAGCTGCAGGTGAGTTAAAGATTCTAGAAGTCTAAGCTCACGTTAGAATGTTGCAGACCAGAGCCATATTACCTTGAGCTATTTTTAGTCCCTTCCAAAAGCCATCCATCACCCACTGTGTCCAACCTAACAACCTTGTGGCTATCAAAACCTCTCAAATGTCTCCTTAGCAGACCACTAGCTTCCACTGACCCCAAAGCTAAGAATGCCGTCAAATAGCATCCGAGGCCTATAGCAGAGAGTGCCCCACTTTGCTGTAAACATACTGATGCTAAAATCACTTCCTAGAGGGAGACAGAGGCAACATCTACCCCTTCTCCTAAGGTAACAATGACAAATTGAGGCACAACTCTGCCAAAGTTCAGTCTGGAAAACCAATGAGTTTATTGGGTTCCCTTACAGAGCTCAAGTGAAGAGTTACTTATAGGGGTGTGGGTGCTCCCCCAACAACAGGCTGCACCTGAAAAGTCTTTATCCATCTAGGGATGCTGGCTTTCCCACAGCTACACAGATGGAGTGCCATTCCCCAGACTTCTCTAGCCTATATACTCTGCAATTAGGGTAGAATTGTATACCTTAGAGGCTGCCTACACAGGTGAGGGCCCTATGTCTTCTCCACACCTCTATGAGGGAGCAAACAGTCAACATGCCCAGCTGGGATGATCAGACTTGGCTCTGGATTCCCTCAGTATGAGAGCTATTTGGGTGCTGCCACCAGTCTGGAAGCTAAGGTCGGGACAGGAACAGCTGGTGTCAGGGACCACCTTCCTGATCGCTCCATCCAGGGACTGTGACACTATTAGCTATTGTGGGTGAACACTACAGAATTGTGGGCTGTGAGGCAGGTGACCTCCCTGTGGCTACTGCTAGATACAGTCCATGTGTCCATTCATCAGACACTGACTATCTTCTAGGGTCTGATGCTAGGGGGAAAATTAGGGTTGTAAGCCTAGACACCAGCTGGGCTCTCATGTCCTGTTCTTGACAATGCATCCCACGGTGGGGCAGTCCTGGCCTGAGACTGCTGGTCCAGAGCCTAAAATCCACCATCTACAGATATAGAACAGCCAGCTGGCATTGTGGACAGATGTTGGGGAACCCTGCTGGGCATTGGCTTCAGCCAGCTGTCCTTTGGGTACAAAGCAATGCTGCCTCCCTGAGTCTTTCTGTGCCAAGGCTTCAGGGAAGGAGAACCTGGCTCCGGCTTTGACCTAGTAGAAGACAGAAACCTGAAGCAGACATACTTTACAGCTGCCCCGAGAATGTCACAGTGAGTGAAGTGACTTCCGATTACCTTCGAAGCGGCCACCAAGGCCTCAGGAAGGGAGGTTGACTTTTACCAAGAGGATAAGACTATCTCAACTGAGCCTCAAGCTTAAAAGAGAGCCCCGGAAACCTCTAGGCTTCAATGTGGCTATTCTCTTACCATACACAGCTGGAAGAGGTCAGCTCCAGAACAATAATGAGACTGCCATTCTAGTGATCTAGTGGGCTTGATTAGCAAGCAGGGCTGTGTGGGGAACATTCTGAGCAAAGGCCGTGTCCAGGTGCACAGCACAGAAATGGCCCCACCTGACAAAGCCCTTTTAATGTGGCCGTCTTTTCCTCCCCTGATTTTGGGAGCAAGGGTGAATATGTCAAAAATTACAGCTGAGTGTGGGACTCTTCTAGTCTAGCATGTGAAGCCCTGGGTTCTATCCCATAGCACTGCAACATAAATAAATAAAAATGACACCCAAGCAACAGGTGTAATGCAGGATAGTGCTAGCAGGTAGGGACATATGGCCGCTGGCTTATCTGTAATCAACAAAGTCCTGGAGACTCTTAAATGAGAAAGGTCCTGTTACCTGGAGCAGCCCTATGCCAGACTTTGGAATTTGTCACCACAAATGTCCGATGCTGCCATCTGTAGCTAATTCTCTCCACAGCATCACCTGGCTATGAGACCTGCCATTGGGCTCTGCCCCCCACAGAGAAAGGGACTGGCCTCCACCCCACCATGGAGCTTGTTTGCAGAGAGGGGAATTTGGGAAAAGAAAAATGGAACTTTAGCCTGGAGTTCCATTTGGAGTTTTATTGAGAAAGACTCTTAGTCAATAACCTAGGCTAGCCTGCAACACACTATGGTGCCCAGATGGCCTGAACATTCAACAATCCTCCTGCCTCAGCCTCCTGAATGCTGTTTGTAGCTGTGAGTCACCACTCAAGGTTTTAAGGTAGTAAAAGCTAATAGATTTCTGTTGTGCTCACATGGACTCTGTTTTCCCCTTGCCTCAAACTAAAGAAATCTAAACAATAAGCTGCATGATCAGGACAATTCCTGCCATGCCTGGGCCTACCACGGTCTTCTTTGAACCATATAAAGGTCCTCATCTACCCAAATCTCTCCTGAAGACTAAGGAGAGAACTTGTCAGGGAAGTCCCTATGGAGGTGCTGCAGGAGGACCTGGGAGACAGCAGCATGTGCTGATGTCATCCTCCTTTCTGTCAAGAGGGAAGGTGTGGCTGAGGGAGATGGGCTAGTGAGCTAAAAACTTTCCAAGCAAGCCTGAGAGTCACAGTTTGGTCCCCAGAACCCACATAAAAAAATTTGATCACAATGCCTACAGCTCATGATCCCAGGACTGGGAGGAAAAAGTATGTAGGGCCAACATATAGCCTTTAGTGAGCTCTCAATCCAAAAGCTCTCAAAACTCAAGGTGAATTGTAGTCAAAAGTTTCTGAGTCCCATTCGGTCTTTCCCGCAGCAATTTAGTCCCAAATAATTACACAAAAGCTTATACTGAGTACAAGCTGTTTAGTCTATGGCTCAGGCTTATTTCTTGCTAACTCTTATACTTTAAGTTAACCCATATTTCTGTTTATGTTTATGGACAGACCTTTTTGCTCAGTGGAGCATTCTCCCCCCACTTCCTCTGAGACTGACTGTCATCTGCTGCTCTGCTCTTCTGATTCCCAAAATTCTCCTGGTCTACTCACCCTACCTCTGCTTCTTGTCTAGCTTCTTGACCAGTCAGTAATTTATTAAATCAATATTATTTATGGTGACAAATATCTACAATATACAAGAACATAATGACAACATCGGATGGCATCTGAAAAATACCTGTTTGTCCCACAAATCATGCACACACATACACAAGCCCATAAATATAAATCACAAGCCCATAATCCCAACACTCATATCCCAAGGATAACAAAAACAGATTTTACATAGAGGGTTTGTCTATGGGAAGGAAGGGCTGCCAGCTAAAACACAGGAGAAACAGCATGTGAACCTCTCAGGTAAATAACAGGTTCTTTTTAGTTTTTTCCAAGTCTGAGTTTGTCCTGTGTAGTATTGGGGCATGCTAAGACTAGGGAGCACTGGGTTCTTGTCATTGTTTACTGGCCTCTTCTGGCCACCTGGCACTAGGTCTGCTCTGGGCAACTGTGATACGGTTGTTCTTGGGCAGACATGGAACAAATGTCTATTGGCCCAGATGAGGGTGCTTGACAGACCAAAGAAAGAATTTCACCCATATCTACTTTGGTGAACTAGCTTGCCTGGGCTTATTCACAGGACCATGTGTGAGAAATTATAGGAACCTGGATGACTCAAAGGTCTCGCTGAAAAACACACCCCTGGGTGATAATGGCTGGAGTTCTTTGTACAACTTGCAAGCACATCCACCAAAGAGTGCCCTCTCCCAGCAGTCTTTACTGCTTTTAAAATCTGTGCAGGGCCCTGTGAGTCCTGAGCATCTCTTATGCCCTGAGCCTCACTGGCTTCTGTCCAGGGGAGAAGAGGGTAATCTGAAGTGAATAGCTACACAACAGCACCTGCCTCCTGAGTGGGTTTGGTTCTCTCTGGGAACTCTGCTGGCTCAGGGTAGCTCTTCAGCAGGCATCTATGAGAGCCTGTTTCATCTGCTCCAGAATTTTAGATGGACCATTTATGCAGTAAGCAGACCATTTCTGTAGCTGTTGAAAGCACTCACACAGCCGTGTTCCAGAACGCCAGTATCTCAATAGCAAAATCAAAAGCATCCTCACGTACTCAGTCACCGAGATTCTGGCAGGCAGGAAATGCAAACATCTACCTAGATCATTATGGGTCATTTTCCTGTTCTGAAGAGCAGGTTTACTGGCCCTTCCTGTAGCTCACACAAGCCCAGCCCATTATGTGCTTTACTGCAGTCAAATCATTTTCCAAAAGGAAAAGCATTCACTTAACAAATTTATCCTCCCAGCCCCCACTAGAAAAAGTTGTTCTTTTTTTTTTTTTTTTTAACCAGTTCTAATGCATTGCCAGGAAGAGTGGAGGGAGCCAGCTTACCGAATCCTGCTATTCAGGACACCTTGAGCCAGGAAGTGGTGGGAGAAGGAAGCCAGGGGATAGTTTAGGAACTTAAGACCCCACTCATCATGCACTGTGTGTTCATCTCTCTCCTAACAATGTGCTTAGCAACCTGTTAGCAACCAAGACTCCCACCTGCATCATGCTGCATGTAAACTCCCCATAGCAACACCTGAAGATGTTCTTTCTTCTGTGTGTGTGCCACCAAGATCCTGGGAATGCCCGACTCAAACCTCAACTATAAGATGGCAGCTGTCACAAGGAGTCTTTATTGCTATGAGGAAAACCAGGGCCCCAGGAGCTGTGAATCAAACTTTTGCCCACCTAGGCTGCCTCCAGGCTGGTATCTGATGGCGACTCAGACCATAACCTTCCCATCCACAAGCTTCTAGACCTGAGATTCCTCCCCCATGCTCCCCAGAGCCTCCAAGTCGCTGAGTAGCCTTAAATGAAATGCCTAGCTGGATAGTCGTCCCCCAGGGTGTTGGGTTAATTGTGGTCATTGTTCACGGCCTCTGTTCCATATGGTTGTTTTATTTAGGATTTCATAAAATATGTAAATGTTTGTTCCAAAAATGGCCTCCTGCTAAGGCTGACTGGGATGTTCAGGGATCAGGTTGTGGAGAAAGCTGTGAGCTGTCTAGGGTGGAAGTTTCTAGTCTGCACTCAATCTGTTCAAGGGGTGTTTGCAGTACACAGCCAAATGCTGGGTCTCTGGCTGTGACATGGAGACTTCCAGGGGCCCTTGTCAGGCCAGCCATGGTCTTTTTTAAAGAGCACATGGTAGGTTGGAAAATCTGACCAGACGGCCACATTACAGGGGCCTTGAAGAGCCCAGGCCACTTGTCCCCAGCCTGTTCCTGTGCCCTCCTCTGGGTAGTCAGCTCATCTCACACCAAAAGACACAGAAAGCACCTGCTAATAACTGAGAAATGGATTCCAGAAATATCCATGAGTTACTAGCACTTGGGACGGAGTCTGTGCAGTGGGAAGGGTCTCCCTCCCCAGAGGGTAAGGCCCCCATTTCTTGGGGTAGGAAGTTCTCAGTCTAGAAAGGGAGGACTGTGGTTTAGGAGCACTGAGGATGTGGGGAGAGAGGAATCAGATCTGATGAGGGAGCACTGAGGATGAGGGGGACCAGGTGTGGGAGGGAAGCCTATTAAGGTGGAGAGGCAAACTGGAGGTCTTGGTTTGTACAAGGCTCACTTTCAAATCTGGAGTGTGTTCCTTCAGAGAGAGGGCTGGGAGCTGTCCAGAAAAGGTACAGTGGAGGCTCAGAATGTAGTCCTCACATTGGAATCTTAGAAATAACCCCAGGTATGAGGTGGGAAGGGCACAGGAGGACAACAGAGGTCACAGGGACATTAACCACAAGACTACCTGTCACCAGAAAGGACCTCATGCATCTCCACCCCTGCTTCTTCATTTAGATCTCTCACTCAGCCACATTCTGCTATTTAGTTGGAGGTTTTGATTGTTTTTGTTGTACTTTGAGATTGGGGTCTAATATAGCCTGGGCTGGCCTCAACTCACTTTGTTGCAAGGATGACCTTGAATTTCTTATCCTCCTACTTCAAACTGCTGAAAGTCCAAGTGTGGGCCACCATACATGGAGGTCCCTGGGGCTGGCTTTCCCAAGAGTACACTCAGTGCCCCCCTAAGCTGTTTCTTGAGAGCTGGTCAGATCTGGAGTGGACATGCCTTCCAGGCAGACTGGCCCAGCTACCCTTTGCAGCCACCTCCCCAGAAGCTCCGCCCAGGAGCACCTCCTTTTCCTGGGCTCCTCTCACTGTGCATAGCAGTTTAGGAGGGTAGGTCCTGCAGAGGCAGCTGCTGAGTAATACAGACTTCTAGCTGAACAGCAGACCATCCCAGGCCCAGTGGTCTTTTATTATGGATGAAAGACCTATATTTATATTATATTTTTTTTTTCTGAAGCCAGGATACAATACTCACACCCAAACAGCTGCAGAAACTTCTGGACTCTGGCCATGCCAGATTATTCTCCCCCTGTGTCTCCATCTCCCAGACCCCATATACTTCATGCTGGCCTGCCCACCTCCTCTGGGAGCTTGTTTGCTCAGTGCTGGCCGCTAAAACAAGGCTGACAGCTATTAAGAAGCACGGCAGGATTCCCCACAATCTGAGATTCCAAGTCCAGCCTCTTGAACTGCCATTGCCACAGGGGTGGCAGCGGGGGGCACTGCTTTGCTCCCAACCAAGGCTTGAGTTTCATGAAGTGTGATTTCTGTCCGTACACTCACCTTTGAGAATAAACTATCACATCCAGGACTTCCTCAGTGGGAATGGACAAAGGTGAGAGAAAAATGTGCCAAGAAAAGCAAGTGAGAAAGTGAAAGGATCACTTCAGTTCTAGAGCTTTCCATGTTGACTGACATCTCAGCCCTCTCCACTCGCACACCCAGGGCATGGACTTCATTCCCACGGCACAGGGAGAACAGAAGCCAGGGGTGTGTAGGATGCTGAGCTCAGAGTCAGACCTTTCTTGATTCTGCCACACCAGATAGGAAGCTGCAACTTCTGGGACCACAATGGATGCACCAGCAATAGGAACCCATAGACACTTGGCCAGAAGACCAAGTGTCTGAGATCTCAGCAACACACCAGAAGTCATGTCATACATGTTCTTCACACCAATGTTCTCCCTGTTCTGGGAGAAACAGATCCTTGCCTTTGTATTTTAGGAGTTGAGACTAAAGATATAGCTCAGTCAATAGCTTGTCTAACACTACATAACTGTCCATGGTGACACATGCCTGTGTTCCCAACACTCAGGAAGCTGAAGGAGAAGGATTGGAAGTTCAAGGTTATTCCTGGCTACATAGCAAGCCTGGGGACACACAAAATTATGTCTTAACAAACAAGAGCTGGTTTGTGATTTCTTTATTTGTCTGTTATTTTTATCTGCCTATAGTTAGGTCCTCTCTCACTTCCATGGCCTCACCATGCTGTACAGGTTTCCCCGGAGCCAGACTCCTCGATTTCATGCTCTCCATTTCCCTTGTATCCTTTCTTCTAGGATTCTCCTTCCTCAGGCCTCTACCCACCCCATCCACTATCTATTTCCTTCCACCTGGTTCTTTCTAAGCCTGAGGACTAGACTGTATGCTACGTGGAGAAGCAAGACCCTGGCATGGGGCAGTCCCCATTCGTGTGCAGTGTCTTTGGCCCCGTTAGAGCATCACCTCACATCTGCCCTAATCTTTTTCCTTTGAGCTGTTCATCCATGGGTTCAGTTCTGGCCCAAATAAATATGATTCTGAAACTCTTCAAGGAATGTCAAGCTTTTGCAGCCATTGCTTTCCCCTTCCTCCAGCCTTGCTGCATATACCTGCGCCTTCCCTCTCTGCCACCTGTCTGTGTGCACCCACTTCACCCCTGTCCACTACGTTTCCTGTCTCCCTTCCCCCCAGTGGTGACTCTGGATCTTACCTGGTCCTACATTTTGGGTACCCCCCATCTCACCCTACACCTCTGAATGCTTTTTCTGTTACTACACATCCCAGTATGGTTTTAAATTCCTCCCTCTCTGTCAGAATAAGACAGAATAAAACCTATCAGAATCTAAGTAGCCCCTTCTCCATTTTCTATCCAAGCCAGCATTCAATAAGTATGTCATGAAGGAAGGTAGACATCCTTCTGGGGTGCCCCATGCATGAGCTTGAGAACCAGCCTCCTTTCTAGGGACTTTATTTAGCTAGCATTAACTCTGTAAGCATTCCCAAACAAAGCCAGGTCTCTGGGGAATGCCCATGGTGAGGAGAAACAGTCACCCTGAGTGATGACCTGGGGACTTCCTGGTTTTCAGACATTTATTGCTTGTCTTCAGCGAAAGACCGTACTTTGCTCTGAGGTATTATTGACAGAGCACTCATAAAGACATTTAATTTCACTTATTTCCGCCTGAATTTTCCCCAAACAGAGTCTCAGTTTTATGTGTCAAACCAGGACATAACCCTCCCTCCCTCCCTCCCCAGCTAAGTGAGGGCTATACTTGTAAACAGGGTCATCTTCAGGCCAGTCCCAGCATCCAGCCCCAGGCTGCTGGCAACTGCTTCTCTGTCTTTAAAGACAATTTAGCTGGTTCTTTTTCTCATCAATGAGTTTGAAGCACTTAAGAGAAGATCCCAGGCTGGGAGTTACTGTCTTAGCTCATGACTTTAAATGTTCCAAACTGCAACGTCAGGGACTTTTCTATTGTTATGGCCCACTTCTCAAAATAAGTGGGAGCAGAGAACCCAGCCCACATCACCCAGGGCCTCAGGTACAAGAGCACCACATTCTGCATGCAGTATGTGTGATCAACCAGACATTTCACCTGTGAAGGATCAAGAAACTTGGGCAATCGCTAGGGTCTGCAGGGCCGGACTCAGGTAAAGGACACAAGCAGGGACTTAGAGGAAAGGTACTTAGTCAACTTTTATGAAAAATCTTTGAATAAGGGCTGGAGAAATGGCTTCATGTTTAAGAGCACTGGCTACTCCTGTAGCGGACCCAGGCTTAGGTCCCAGTACCACATGGTGGTTCATGACCATGGGAGAATCAGTTCCAGGTGCCCTGATGCCCTCTTCAGGGATCCATGAGCACAGGCATGTACATGGTACACATACATACAAGCAAACAAAACATCTGTGCAAAGAAAATAAAATTAAATCTTTTTTTACGAAGGGAGGGAGGAAGGTTGTTGAAAAACAAAAAATTGTATTAGGAACTTACAGGAATGTTGTAAGAATGTGGGATCCCTCATGCTCAGTGTCACAGTGCCATGTTGTTTCTCTCTTGACCCCAGAATGCCTCGTTTCTGTCACTGAGGCTCCCAAGTAACTCTCCCACAATGGCATTTCAGAATCAAAGAGCAGCCTGCTGTTGTAGGCAACCAAGTGTTGTGTAACCATTGGCGATGTGGCAGGGGACTCCCAGCTTGACTAAGGGATCAGAATGGCTGGCCTGTGTGAGGCAGGTTTCTCTAAAGAGCAGAACCAGTAGAATGTGGGCAGTTTTCTTGTCCCGGGAGCCACTCTCAAATAATCATTCAGAGGCTTAATATGAATTACAAATGTTCAGCCATTAGCTCAGGCTTGTCTCTAACTAGCTCTTACAACTTAATCCATTTCTACTAACTTATTGCTGCTTTACCTGTATCCCGTTTTGTATGTTTGACTCCTGCATCTGGCTGACTCCACCCTCCCTTGTTCCATCCTTCTCAGTTTGGCTTTACTGACTACTCTTACTCTTCTCAGCTATTGGCCAGTCAGCTTGTTTATTAAACTACAAATCTTTACAGTGTGTTAAGGGATTATTCCACAGCAATGCAATGCACAGAATGCACATATGTTATAAAGGGATTGGTTAGATAGGCTTACACAATGTGTTCTGGGAAGTCCAACCATGACCATCTGCAAGTTGGGTGGCTGAGAACCTGGTAGCTGCTCAGCCCATGAGGCTGGACACCTCAAGAGTCCCAGTCTTGTGCTAAAGACCCAGATCCTCCAGAGAACTGCTGCATTGAGTCCATGTAGGAAGGCTGAGGAAGTTGGAGGCTATGCTGCAGACAATGTCTGCAGAAATAAAAGACAGTCTCACTCAGGAGTGATGGTGCCTTAATATCTCCACATAATACCTGGACTGCCCATTGAAAGGTACTCACTCCAATAAGTCTTCTACCTCCATTAATCCTGCCTAAAAGCATTCTCATGGATCCACCCAGAATTGTGTCTCCTAGGTGATTCCAGATACCCAACCCCATGTTGACAATAAAGATTCAGCATCCTGTCCACCAAGGGGGCATCTAGCTCTGGAGGCCCTGGCTGTGCTGAGGACTGAAGGGAGCTTGAGCAAGGAAATGATCAATCCAGCCACTGTTCACCACATGGCCTGGGCATCTGGATCTCAGCAACAGGGCACTAAGGGTGGACACTCTGCCCTGATACCCCACCCCATGTGACCAGGGCCTGGAGACCAGCAGTTCTGCTCACAGTGGTCAGAGTATGCTAAGTGGCTACTCAGAAGAAGTGGGATGAACAAGATGTTTCCATGGTGATCCAGACTGAGCCAGGCTTGCAAGGCAGCTGGAACACCTCTGCAGAGGTTTCAAACCAAACCATGCAACCTAAAATGATGGGGTGCTGACAGATGAAGAAGTCTTTTGCATGCCAGACAGGACCAAGGAGTGGATGCCAAAGTGGTCAAGGCAATTCTTTGATTGAGGTTGCCTTTCTTCGGGTGACTCTAGATTGTGTCAAGTTACAATAAAAACTAATCAGGACCACCCTCCATGAGGATGCAACCAGGTCATGCCCTAAAATACCCTTCTAGCTCTACCTCTCAGTGTCTAACTGTGGAATTTTAAACTTCTCCCTGAATTTCAGAAGGACCAAGCCATCTGAGCCCATAGCAGTGTGGATGGAAGATGGAGACTGGAAGCTTAGGGTTATCTAGTTCCAGTTAGCAGGCTGCAGCTGAAGATCTCAGGACGCAGTGACCTCTGTCAAATGTCTACTTGGAAGAACTAGAATCCAACCATGTCACTGTACCCCCCAAATTCAACATAGAGTACAGGCTTAAATGTGCAAACTTGACCATTTGATCCTTTAAAAAGCCAAGGGAGAATGTTTCCTGGATGGGCTATACAAAAACAAAGTTAAGTTTGAGCCTATTAAATTTCAAAACATTGTCTACTGAAAAGTCATCATTAAGAAAATAAGCAAAGGATCTGGAGAAATGGACCTGAGTTGAGTTCCCAGAACTCACATGATAGCTCAAAACCACCTGTAATTCCAATTCTACACGGTCTGACACTCTCTACTGGCCTCTGTGGGCACTGAACACATAAACATACATGCAGGCAAACATACATGCAGACAAACATGCATGTACATAAAAGAAAATATTTTTTTAATTATTAAAGAAAATAAGTCAAGCTACAGGAGGCAAGAAAATAATCATGAAATATGTACCCAACAAGAGACCTCTACCAGCCCCTGTGAAGATCTTCATGACTCTACTAAAAAGAAGAACCAAGCCGTGGTTCTTAACTGTTGATTTGACAAGGATCTAGGATGGACTAAAAGACACATCTCTGGGCAAGTCTGGGAGGACAGGTCCAGGAAGGATTAACTGTGGGCAGAAACTCCTTCCCCACAGAGTGGGCAGCAACTTCCTGCTGTATTACAGAAAGCTTAAAGGTCCCAGAAAAATTAGGTCTCACTTGTTGGTCTTGCACCTCTGCAGTGAGTGTGCCTGTCACACTGTTGCTGCTACTGTCCTCCTTGGCCTCAGGTCCCATCCCATTGGGGTTAAAGTTCACCAGCTGCAGGAATTCTCCAGGCCACCAGGCTGGGGCTACACAGAGGTCCAGCTTCATGGCTGAGCAGCTATGAGGTTCCGAGCTTCTTCAGTGTGCCAGGGGCTATGGTTGGACTACCTGACCCTGCTGTGTGAGCCACTTTAGGGTGTCCCCTTTTAGAGCATTCGTTCATTCTTCCTGTTCCATTCCTCCTGAGACTCCTGATATAGGACCTAAGCAATAGCAGGGCTATAAAGAAACACTCCCAAACAACCATGGACAGCAGGTTGCCCCTTGCCACTATCCCTGAGCATCCCCTGGCTTCTGATTGGCATCTGTCTTGCTTAGATAGTCACCTTGTCCCCACTCATCCTCTGTCCACAGAGTACATGAGGTCCTCTCTCCTTTCTGTTGCTTGAGGGACACCAAGAGCTCTGCCTTGCACCAACAGTGAGACCATCATGTACACAGACAGTTCAACAATGGGAGAAGACCCACAGTCAGACAGGGACAATTAAGGGGCTTCCTTGAGAACAGGAGTGAGAGGTCAACTTCGACTTTACTGGACATGATTTGAGTGGCCAGGGTCCCTGGGCCATAGGTGAGACTTTGCTGTGCCCCAGGGTGAGCCATTTGACAGTGGATGAGACAAAGACGGAAGCAGTCAAGAGGACAGCCAGAAAAGTCCCTAGGATGTTGCTAAGTCCCTAGATCCATCCTAGCCGGAAACCTGATGCTAAATTGCAAAAAAGGGCCACACATCCTTGTCTTCTCTTTGTTTATCTGCCATGTGCCATTTTTTGGAGCCACTCCAGGTAGAGAGGGCATCAACAGATTAAGGAAAAGGTCCCATCCAAGTCTAGCTAAGTGAGATAATGAGTTTACTGCGGTTATGTCCAGGAGCAATGGAAAATCAAAGCAGCTGCACCAATGGGGAGTCCCAATGGGTGATTTATGGGCAACTCTATCACCAAGAAGCCCTACCTGCACACATCAATGGCTTAACTCAGATAATTTCAATGTAGGAGAGACCTTGTGAGGTTTTCATAAGCTTCTGGATACTTGTGAGCATCCTGCACCCACATCCATGAGAGTAACATAAACATCCCCAGTCTCACAACGGTCTAGTGTGGAGCATCACAACTACTAGAGACTCAAGATGGCTGGAGTCTCATCCAATCAGAGGAACAGCATGTTGTGTGCTGTATGCTTCTTTGCATTGTAGCTTCACAGAACTCCCTACTTAGGGACCAAGCCTGTCTCCCATGCACCCTAACCTATCATTTATCTTGCATCTGTCTGTCATTTTTTATCTACCCATTACCTGTATGTCTATCCAGCCACCCACACATCATCTATGCATCTGTCTGACTATGAAGCTTTAGATTAATTTAAATTTGCTTACTCAAGGCAAGTGTCCCCAGGAACATATCAAACAAGCAAGCATGCCTTAACTTTGCTTTGGGTGCCATCGCTCATGGTGCCTGACCCTTTGCGTTCTGTCACTGTCTCTCACATCAGACTTGCTTCCCAGCACCTTCTGGAAGCTTCTCCCCCTTGGCTGGTGACACATGCAGACTCAGAAGAGTTATGTACCTGCTCTGGACCAGAGCCTCCAAGAGTGACCCATTTTCTTTTCAGTTCTGGAACAAGCCATATTCACCAATTAATCTTGATGATTGCTGGTGCCTTACCCCATAGAGGAGGGCAGCATACCCAGCTGGGAATCTTTCAGCCTTGTAATTTGAAGCTCTTGCAGAGTGGTAAGGGTAGGGGCAGCCTCCTGGCTGAGGCATCATGGCAGAAACTGGGTCTGGGGTGCTTGAGGCCAGACATCTGCTTCCCTTTCTGTTCCTCACATTGGGACGGAGGGTTCTTCCCAGAACCCACAGTATCTAAGAATCAAAAGAAGGACCCCACCCCAGGAACTGCAGGGCCTGTCCAAGAGCTATCTCCTTTGAATCTGTATAAGGAGGAGCCCAGGCAGTGGCTGGCAAATGTCCCCTGGATTGGGGCTGGGCTGGGCTGTCCAGAGATGTCAACCTAAGCAGGCATGGTCTAGGAGGTAACTGGATGTTCCCAGGGTCACTATGACCACAGCCTGTCCCCTGCACTTTCTCCAGGTCTATGCCTTTCTGGGTCAGAACATCCCTTTGGGTCTGGTCTCCAGTGAAGCATACAGCAATTGCTCAGAGCCAGGCTTCTTCAGAGCCTGTGTGGCTGGCCAGGCTAGGAATGATCCCTGACTACCAGGAGAAGGAAAGGACTGTAGGCAGCTTTCTGTGTAAGGCTCCATAAATGGCTGGAAGTTGGGCTTACCAAGAAGGCTTCCTTCAGACACCTAAAAAGTTAGTAGCCAGACATAGACATATACTCTACTATTATGGATCAAAACCACACTCCCTAGGAGTGTTGGGAACATATGATTGGTGCTGGGTCCTTACTGCACCACTCTCCTTCAGAGCACAGTCCCTGCAGCCTCTCCATGCCTTCACCCAGGACTTGCTACTGCTCTGCCTCCAATCTACTGCTCTGAGATGTCATAGCACACTTGGGTGGGACCATTATCTCCAGAATGAGAGATGGCTCAGCCATTGGCAGCACTGATTGATCTTCTAGGGTTCAGTTTCCAGCACCCACATGGCAGCTTACAACTGTCTATAACTCCAATTTCAGGGAATTGAACACCCTTACAGATGTACATGCAAGCAAAACACATTTTTAAAAATGTACATAAAATAAAAATATTTTTAAAGACAGTAATAAAAAATAGTGCCTCATTTAAAAAAAAACTTTCATTTTGTCAAACCCTATAATGTCCAGAGCATGTGGCTCCTTTTGTTCTTGACTCCCCTCCCCCAGGGAGTGTAGTGAGGTAGCCCTGCATTTGGATAGATAGTTGAAGTTCAGAGACCTTGACCCCAGGTCACACAGCCAATCCCCAGCAGAGCCAGAACTAGAGCAAGGTGCAGCTACTGTACCTGTGACTGGTTATGGCTCCAGCCCTGGTCAGCCTGGACCCTGCAGGGCAACAGGCAGAGATGTCCTCAGCCATAAGACCTATGTACTCAATTTCTGATGTGGGAGTAAGAGAGCAGGTCCCCAGGGAGCTGCCTTGTTATTAGCTTTATGAGGCCACCCAGATGCCACATCATCATATCTACCAGAGGAGCCATGAACTGGAGAAAACAGAACATCTCAAGTCTGCATGAAAAAGGGGGGAGGCAGGGCTAGACATTCCCATAGATGCTGAGTGCATGTCTCCAGGCTACCTGCCAGCTTATACATCTATCTCTCTACCTACCTAATTATCTACCTTCTAACAGCTACCATCTATCAATAATTTATTTATCTATCATCTATTAATCTATCATTACATATCTGTGCAATACAACTTGACATAAACTAGAGTCTTATGGGAACAAGAAATTTCAGTTGAAAAAATTGTCTCCATCAGATAGGTCTGTAGGCAAGACTGGGGAACAATTTTCTTGATTAATGGTTGATGTGGGAGGGCCCAGCTCACTGTGGGTAGTACCATCCCTAGGCAATGATCCTAAGGTGTACCACCTCATTGTGGGTAGTACCTTCCCTGGGCAGTGATCCTAAGATGTATAAGAAAGCAGGCTGAGCAAGCCATGAGGAGCAAGCCATTAAGCAGCATTCTTCCATGGCCTCTGCTTCAGTTCCTGCCTCCAGGTTCCTGTCTTGAGCTCCTGCCCGACTTTTCTCGATGACAGACTGTGATGGGGATGTGTAAGCTAAAAAAAAACCCTTTCCTTCCCAAGTTACTTTTGGTCATGGTGTTTGTCACAGTAATAGAAAGCAAACTAGAACAGCATCTATCCATCTTTCCTCCTATGCATTCATCCCTCATCTGTTCATTTATTCACCCATCAATTAGGTCTACTCATCCAACCATCCACTCATTTGTCTTTATACCTACCCATTTATCCATCCATCTCTCTATCCACCCACTCACCCATCTATTCATCCACCTACTCCCCTATATGTCTGACTATCTATCATCTATCTACCCATCCATCCAATCTGTTGGTTCTCAATTCTAACTCTATTGAGCCCTATGCCTGTCAATCATCCACCCCTTATGCCTGCCCTCAGCTCCTCCATGTTCTAAAAAGCTTTTGAATTGTACTCAGTTACAGACCTCCTACAGACAGCCTGGTCTCTATCACAGGCTCAGCAGCAGTCCCTGCCTTTCCTGCTGGGCAAAAGTGCTGACTTATGCATACATACTGCTGTATACACTCTGTCATGTAACACAGGTCCTAAGCCCTGGATTCAGAACCTCACAGCTCTCTACCTGGCTGAATCCAACAGCCTCCTCCATGTTCTGGCCTAGATAATAGTCTTGCTCCTAGATTTTCTGTGTAAAATAGACCAACTTCCCTCAGCCCCAGAGGACCATAGATCTAAGGGACATGCTGATTAGTCTGTGACTAGATTGCCAGATATTTCCCAGACAAGGTTTCTGTGGTGGCTGAGATAGAACCACCTTTTGTTAGCAGGTTCAGGGGTAATGGTATCAGCAAGAGGCATTCTGGCATTCTGCTAACTGTAGCTCATACTCACATGGCTGCCCATGCATGTCCCATCTCCCTTCCCATGGGGATGTCTGCAGTCAGCTTTCCTTGTAGGAAGCAGGCTAGTGAGGTGAAGTTGGCCTGAGTTGCTGAGGCAATGCTACCAGGCACCCAGTTCTGGAGGCTGAGCTGGTAGACATCAAGCATAAAAGGTGGATGTACCCAAGGTTTGGGGGCCCCTTGCTGTGAGCACTTGGGTTGCTGGGCATCATGAACATTGAGGTAAGTGCTCAGACATTGGAAAGTAACGGACAGAAGGAAACATTGCCTTCAGGGACAGCTATTTCCATCTATGTTCTCCTAAAAAGTCCTGTTGTGGCAAGGAGCATCGAATTCCATCACTCCTATGGCAAAGGCAAGCAGAACTCTATGAGTTCATGGCCTGCCTTGGCTACATAGCAAAGTCAAACAGGTTTGGGTTACTTGAGACCCTGACTTAGAAAACTAAAATCAACAACCAAACCAAAAGAAAATGGGGTTGGCAAGACAAAAGCAAGAGGACCTCGAGCTTCTGAGTGGCCTGGGTTGGTGTCATGGTGAAAACCTGTACCCTACATCTCTGTCATCTTAGGTGAGTTGCTTGACATCTCTGGGCCTTAGAGATAAGGTACTTGCATTATATATTACAAAAAAATATTGACATTGATTCTAAAAGATGATGTACAAGTCCTCAGAACACTGCTTGGCACAAAACTGGCCATCGACGAACGCAGGCTGCTGCTTCACATAACATAAGCTTTGACTTCAGAAACACACTTTAAATAACTGGCTTAAACCATGCAAGATTTTACTTCTTGCTCATATAAGCATTCAGGATGAGACTGGTGTCACCCTGTCACCTGGACCCAGCTCTAGCTCCCTCTCCTTGGTCCTGGCATCAGCTCCCACCTTGTTACTTAAAGTTGCTGGAGCACCAACCATTGCATCTGTGTTCTAGGCCAGAGGGGAAAAGAGGGAATAAATGAGAAGGTTCTGTCTTTTTAAGAGCAGGTTGCTGGGGTGGAACGGTCATCCAGCAAGGCACAGATCCCGTGGCCATCTCTGCAGTCTGTCCTCACCCCACACCCAGCAAGCTCTCTTCTGACACCTAACTCCATACCCCATAAATCCTTTTGCTGGTGTTCTCAGGTCATCAGGTGGCCTCGTCACTGGCCCCTCTCTTACTGCTCTGGTGTCTCTGCTCCCCAGAGGCCTAGGGTCTCACCCCATCCTTCTGCTGTCAGCTTCCTGGGTAGAAGCCGGTTACGTGTTTGCATCCCGCAGCAAAGGATATCTAAGAGACTGTTTTCTTATCTGAGCCCATTGTCACCCCAGGCGTTAGTCAGGTCCCCTCACTGAAGATGAGTGTGAGGAAGGCAGATCCCTGACCCACGCAGATTTAGGGTGGATTCAAGCCCCTTCCACACCCTGCCCTAGGAAATCTTTGGTTTCCCTGCACTCAGGCTTCTCAGCCTGCTCTCTGGCTCTTGGCCAGGGGATAAAGCTGGCAGAGACCACACCTCCTTACCCTCAGGAGCTGCTCTGTCCTGCAACCTATCCTGTGGAGACAGACCTTCCTATAGTAGAGGGCTAAGAGTACATACTTGACTGTATCCCTAGTGATCTTACCCCGCCGTGATGCCCAGCCTACGCCCTCCCCCAGTCATGACAACCAAGATCGGCTGTCCACACTGCCCACTATCCCCTGGGCAGGGGGCAAGGTCACCCCTGAGGGAGCAGCTGCTAGGAAGCTGGCTCAGCCTGCATCTTATACTCACATACGCCTGAGACTTCCTGACACAGGGATGTCTGCACCCCTCTGTCCACAGAAGCAAAGAGGAAAGTTCCCCACCAAGTGACTCTCTGAACCAGTAGTGGCCCTTCCAGGACCAGTAGCTGGAAGGATGCCAGAACACCAAAGGACCAAGAGGCAGAGAGGCCTGGGACAGGAAAGAAAGGCCTCTCTATATAGCCCAGGAAGGGGCCACCATGGGGAGCCATGGCTTCGGGAACTAACTGGATGACTAGAGTGGGGGTTGGCATGGGCTGACAGATGAAAAGGGGAGAAGAGCGGGTCCCTGCCCAGCCTGGCACAGCCCCAGGACTCCTGGGCATGTCCCACTATGGCTTTCTTCTCCTGAACATTTGTCATCCAGGTGCAAGCAGGGGTCTCCAAGACCCCAGCGCTGCCTTTGGGTACCAGCCAGGCCTCTAGAGGGGTTTGGAGTTGGCAGCCACCCCCTCGTCCTGGTGCAGCTGTCAGTATCAATGCCACCAATTGGTCTGCCTGATTGAGGGAGGAGCTTCCTGGGCCTAAGTAAGCCTTTCTGTTGGTGAGCTGTGCATTTTTCTAGGGCCATGAGGGTTGGTACCCTGCCCAGGACCCTCCTTAGCCACCATTTGGCCTGAGGCTGCTCAGAAGCATGATTCTGCCAATGAAGGCAGACTGGAGGTAGAAGGGTATGTATTCCCTTGCTCCATAATCAGCATCTAAAGCAAAGATCAGCCAGAGGCCTGCAGGTCCCCTGGAGGCCCCATCACAGCTGTGGAAGCCAGCTTTCCAGACTAACGCTGGACTATTCCTTAAGCGGGGAACAGCTGGACATTCTGGCCTAGCTGGCGGCTCTGAAGCTTCCCCATGGACAGAGAGGGACAGATGGTGGCCCTCCACTCATCCCTCTCCCAGGTCCCAGAGGCACTTAGCTATGCAGAGGCACATGGCTATAGATGGCCATGGCAGGAGGTGCTCTGCTCGCCTCCTCCACAGCCTCAGTGGCTACACAGTCCTAGAGACCTAAGCCAGACCTGTGGAGGGGTGTGGTCTGGATATCTGAAAGGCTCTGTTCCTAACTCCAGCATAGCACACTCCTGGGTGGAGTCCTACTGAATTCTGACTCAGGTAAGAGGTTCTGACCCATGTACTTCAGGAAGAGCTGGGCCACAACTGTGTGGGAGCAAGCAGCCATGTCATTGAGTCTCTATGCCTGTGAGCCAGACTACTGTACAGCAGTAAGAGCTACCACAAGCCACAACACAGTTCTGGTGTGGCCCTCACTCTCATCAGGGTAGTCTCACTAGCACCACCCACTTACGAATGAAGCTAAAAGATGGAGACGTTTGGCTCACAGCCATGCATGAGCCATCATGGCATGGATCCAATAGAGCAATCTGCCCTGGGAACCCTGGATACAATTCCTGGATGGGGATATAAGAAAGCAGTTACATGGGACCTCAGGTGTCTGTGTCTGCTTGTCTTGGGAATGTGACCAGCAATGTTGGGTCCCCAGTGGGTCCTTGTCCTAATTCAGCTTCTGTTGTTATCATAAAACACCATGACCAAAAGCAACTTTGAGTGGGAAGGGGTTATTTGTCTTACAGGTTATAGTCCATCACTGAGGGAAACCAAGGCAGGAACCAACGCAGATGCTGTGAAGGAACGCTGCTTACTGGCTTGATTCAAGGGTCACTTTGAGCTAGCTTTCTCACAGTCCAGACCCACCCAACCAGACATAACACCACCCACAGTGGGCTAAGCCCTTCCAAATTCATCAGCATTTTTTTTAAAAGGCCACAGATATTCCCACAAGCCAATCTGATGAAGATAATTTCTCGACTAAAGTCTCCTTGTCTCAGTGTGTCAAACTGACAACCACGGTTAGCTACCACAGTCCCCATCTTCAGACTCACCCTCAACCTGTAGATTTGTTCAAGTGAAGGGGCCCTCAGCTGCTCTCCTACAGTGGTGGAGCAGAGTTCTTTCACAAAAACCAACACCTGCACTGTGAAAGTGGTACTCACCCATCTCCAGCCTGCCCCTTCCCAAACCAAACACCATGGCTGACATCTGAGCCTGGCTGTTGGTGGCTAAATATTATAGGGACATCACTGACAGCAAGACACAGGCCTAAAAGTCAAGGCTATCATCCTCACTTGTACAGAGAGGCCCAGGAGTCAGCAAGGCATGACTTGGGTCTTGAAACAATGAGAGCATTCCTAAGCAAATCACCACAGGAGGCAGAGATAGAAAGATCCCTAAAACTTTTAAGACAGTCAGGCTAGCTGACTATGACCATTGAGTCAGTGAGAGACTCTGTCTTAGAATATAAGAAAGAAGCTGAGGAAAGCACCTGACACCAACCTCTAGCCTTCAGACATGCACTCGCCTATATGCCCATGTATACACATCTATGCACATACAAAAAGCATTTCAAGAGTAGGGGCTGAGGAGATAGCTTGGTGGTTAAGAGCACCAGCTGCTCTTTCAGAGGACCAGGATTCAATTCCCAGCACAATCATCTGTAACACATATTCTTTTCTGGTCTCAATGGGCACTTCATACACATGGTGCTTAGGTATACACCCAGGCAAACACTCATACACAGAAAGTAAAAGTGAATATTTGAGAAGGAATTTCTGGATGAGTCATAGTGAAGTCAAGTTAATAAATTTATTGAGTTTTTACACAGATGTACAGGAAAATGATAGAATACACACCCATGTGGGTGCAGGCTTCAAAAGAACCCTGTTTAGGTGTGTTTACAAAGGCTATTCTATGCATTCTGATGTCTCTCTGTGCTATATCCCTCTAAAGGTACAATTTACAAGATTTAAAGATTAAGTCAAGCTTAATATTTAAGTAAAATTTTAATATTAAGTAAAAATATATTCACTGGCCTCCTTATTTTTCCTAAGGATCTGTAGATGGGGCTGTAGGCATCAAGATCAGAAGTACTGCGCCTGGAGGCAAGCAGAGCTCATCTGCCCTTTCGAGCATTGGTATCTGAGTTGGCTTTAGGAAAACACACATTATTCTGCAGGCAGTTTTGGCTTGATCCACTGAGTTCTTATATCATGACTCTCGGTCGGCAGGAAAGGCAGGCTGGTCCTAGGAAGAAGGCTTCCTCCTTTCTATCCTCCATCAGCTCCAGGAAAGCAGCTAGCCACCCAGACACCTGCATGGCAGCTGATGGGACCCACTGCAGGGTTAAAGCAGGGTCAGATAGGAGGTCTCCTTGTGGAAGGTCCCTAGAGTCCAGCTATGCTGTGACTTTTCACTAACTATGTGGTTCACGGACCCCTGCTGAGACAAGCCTCCGTGTTCTGTGTCTTCAGCTGGAGACCAAGGCACAGGGTGCCAGGGTTGTGATGTTGCTGAACTTAACTGTGCTCTTAGAATGTTCACTGGACCCAGGGTGTGATGACGGCACCAGATGGCCTGGACATCGCCCTGCTGGCACGATGCTGGCCCGTCTTTCTGCTTTGCCCTTTTGTTTCCCATCTTTTAGCTCACCCCAACCCACCTCCAAGCTGTCGGTGGTATAAAGGCTGTTAAAGTGTACAAAGTGTGACCATTAATACTGTCAACTTGAGAAGATCCAGAATACTATTAAAACAAACCTCGGGGCATGTCTGTGAGAAATTTCTAGATTAGGTTAATAGGTGGGAAGATCTATATGGAACGTGAGTAGCATCATCCCTTGAGGTGGTGAATAAAAAGGAGAAAACTGGGGCTAAAGAGACTGTTCGGCAGTTAAGAATACTAGCTGCTCTTTCAGGGGACCCTAGTTCAGTTCCCAGTAGTCAAACGGTTACTCCAGTTCCATGGGATCCAATGCCCTCTTCTGGCCTCTTTAGGTACTGCATACAGGCATGGTGTACAGCATACACGAAGAAAAACACCTGTGCACATAAGGAATCATTTCTTTGTTTTGTCTATGCTGTGTTAGTTGTGTGGGGTGAACAGACATGTTTGCTTTCACATCTCCACAGGAAAGAGTCACACCCCAGCAGACCAGACCCATCTCAGTCCTTACAGAAAACAGAATTTGCCCTCAAATGGCTCTGTGGAGATGCCATAGAAAGACTCTAGGTGTCTGGGCAGCAGATAGAGAAGAAGCCAGAGCCCATGCATGACCATGCTGTCAGTGACTGGAGATCTGGGTTCTCAAAGTCCCAAGGTTTCACCTGGAGACTCTTAGGAGGGAGCAAGAGTCATAGTCACCCCCTCACATGATCACTAGTGTCCCAAACAGCTTCTCGATAAGATCCAAATCGTGGAGAGGACTAAGGTCATGATCAGACCTTGGATATTTGTCAAGAATAGGCTCTCTCCTAGCCCTGATCTCTCCTTAAATACCAAACAGGAACCCTGGCCTTTATATTTACCCCCCACCCCGGCCTCCTTCAAGGCGGGCTGACCACCCAGGGGCATGAAAAGACAAGCTGAGAGGTGATCCCTGCTGTCCTCACCGTGGTGCCTCTGAAACCTTCACCAGTCTTGCCTTCAGGGAGAGTGGGATCTGGCAGCCAGTGTTAGGGTGACATCTACTGGTCAGCTCTAAAATTGAGGGATTCCAGCCCATACTAGCAACTTGGATTTCTCAAGGCACAGAGATGCTGGGGACTAAACTCTTGAGTCTTGGTTCTGCCCTAGAAGTTCCAAATGGTGGCCTGGAGCAGGGTATTTCTAACAAGTCCAGAGGAGATCTGATGTTGCAGGTCTGAGAGGCCCATTGGCAGAGCCCATTCTGCAGAGATGCAAGTATTTACGGGGAGAACAGCGCCAGGCATGATTCAGAACACACAGAGTGTGGCGGGGAGCACATAGATGAGGGGCCCTTCTGCTGGGATGTGCCTCTTGGACTTGGGGTTCAGTGGGAAGGTCTACTGGTGTGTGATGCCACTGACTTTTCCCCAACAGGTGACATCACAGCTCTGTCAGAGAGTTCCCGTCTGAGGTTCGGGAGTGTTGGTCCTGGGTTCTACAAAATAGGAGGTTTTGGTGCCCTGTATGGATGTCTATACTCTGTGGACCATACCCAGCCACCCAGAGCCAGGCAGAACCACTGTGGGGTGTGAATTCTCAAGGGGGTGCTTACTGTAGTCCCATGGTGGCTTTCACAAATGGTTTATGAAGGAGTAAGCAGCAAGGTCTCTAACAAGTACAGTCAAGGTTAAAGGGCAAAAGGGTGTGTGGCTGTCAGGGTTACAGGATGTCTGACTATTGTCAAGGTTACAGGGCATCTGATGAGCAGATATTAGTAGGTAGCTGCTTTGTTGAAGATCCCAGGAAGGCAGGAGTCCCTTCAATCACACAGCAGACAGACATACTGTTAGATTGGCTGGCCTCTGTCCATGAGTCCACCTTAGAAGCCCTTATAGTCTTAAATGGTATCTCCCCCTGTGCAGGAATTAGAGAAAGCATCTCTTCCCTGCCCATGCTGACACATGATGACAGATCAGTAATGGGGACAGCTCTCTCATGCTCTCAACTTTGGGGCTGGCTCTCACCCACACCTCAACCAACAGGATTGACTCTGTTGGGCTGCCCAGGGAAGGTGCAGGGCCTGCTTTCCCAAGTATTGCGTGGACAATTCTCCTGCTTTTATCTCCCCAGGATCAGCTTTCCCACCTGCCTCAGGCATTGATTGGAGGCATCTCTCCCCGACTCATACCCACATATGGCTGAAGAGAGGTGGGCCAGGTCTACTATGGTCACATTCCCAGGGTGGCTCATCCACTCCCCAGTCAAGAGGGTCAACTCTACTGTGTGGTGCCCAGCCAAGGTGCAGGGTCCATTTCCCTAAATGCTGCAGCTAGGGAGAGGGAGTGTTAGCTCCCTTGTCTGTAGAAGGCAGTGAGGGGCAAAGGATAAGGGATGCATCTCTCCCCTGTCCATGCCTCTGCATGAGAGACTAACTAGTCTTGGGACAGCTCCCCTACTCTTATAACCTCGGGGCTGGCTTACCCACAACTCCACCAACAGCATTGGCTCTTTATTGTGCTGCCCAGACAAGGTGCAGGGAGAGCAGGTTTTTTTTTTTGTTTTGTTTTGTTTTTAACTTTGCAGAATTGAGCATCAGCTTAGAAAAAAGATAGAAACAGCTGATGCCATGTTAGCACAAAATACATGTTTCAAAATGTCTAATTGCCCTTCTCTGCACCCTAAATTCCTCACTGGCTAAGTTCTTCAGGTAGACACAGTCTTCCTAGTCTCCACATCCTGTTGGTTCAGGACACAAAACCTTACTAATGTAAGTCCTGGGGCTCAAGATCCCCCTTTTTTGATCTGTGGACTTGGTTACATAGTAGACTTGTGAGGATGGACTGAGAGCCTAAACATGCAGGCGACAGAAACCAGAGGACAGAGGGGGACCGAGTGCTCCTGCTTATCTGTGAGTCTCTATCTCACCTTGAAACTGGGCTGGAATAATTGACTACAGCCTGGTGTTGTCTTCCTTACATGGATCAGCTTGTATTGTCTGTTTTCAGTCCCCAGTGTGCCCACTCACTCATTTCAAGTCCTCATGTTGACCTTTATAGCCTGGATCCAGTCTACAATGGCTGCAATTCCTGCATCTATGGTCAGGCCTGATGAAATGGGCCTCACGACAATCTCCCAAGGACCACTCCCCTGAAGGGTTGAGGCGCCTTGCACAGTGTACACTGTTAGCACCCTCTCAGCCCCTGTGCCATCTAATTCTGCTTCTTCGTGTCCTCTTGGGGTTTGGGCGGGCTTTGTGCGACTTGTGCCTATTGTGATATATACCCATGTCACCTGATTGCCAGTGAGACCCAGCAGATGACTCCTAAGCTCAGCCATTGGTGTTTAGATGTCACAAATCTCTATGTTAATGGCATTTGGAGGCTTTGGAAGGTTACTGGGGTTAAATGAAGTCATAAGAATGGAACCTCTTGATGGCATTAATGGCTTGATAAGAAGAGAAAGAGACTCAAACTTGCATGATGCTGTCTCAGCCCACCTGTGTTTTACACTGTGTTTTAATGAGACATAAGACCCTACTAGAGGCTGGTGTCATATTGCTGAACCTGTGCACTAAATAAACCCCTGTCCCTTATAACTTACCAGGTACTGGGTATTTTGTTATAGTAACAGAAAAGGTACTAAGAAATTCACAAGAGTGAATGCTAAAGATGGTATCTGCTTTATCAGAAGATCCATAGTAAGGGAGATGACCTTACTTCAGGATTCAGGCAGCACAGTTATGGGAAAACCATACTTTGTGATACTAGGAGCTGGGGATGTTTGTTATATAGCACCACTGAGTTATCCTAACCAATACACTGTAAGTGCCAGTACCTGCTGCACTGGATGCTACTGCGGCCACCCAGACACCAGGCAGAGTCAACCCTGTTGCACACTTTTACTGTCTTCCAGGAGAAAGGGGGCCTTGTTGTAAGCTTGTCCTAACTGTGGCCTGCTCAGTAAGGCAGCGGCCTGGTGATGTTGGCCCAGGAGATGGAACCTGAAAGCCATCAGTCAGAGGTTTCTTCTACACATGACGGAAGGGCCAATTTCCCTATACTCATGACTTGTGACCCACATGTCCTTGAACATAGGGAGAGAGCACAAGATGGAGGCACCTACCCAGGCACCATACTTGGCATATGGAGAGATGGCCACCTAGAGGGAGAAGGAAATCACATCAAAACACCACTCGAGACTGATAAGAAGGCTATTCAGCAAACATGCCTGCCCTAAGGCTGACAATTTGAGTTCAGTTCCTAGGAGCCACAAGGGAGAAAGAGAAAACTGACTTCTTCAGTGGTCCTCAGACATACACAAATGTGCTGTAGTAGTATGTGTACACATTCACACACGCACGTGTGCACACACACACATACACACACACACACATGCACGTATGCGAGAGAGACAGAGAGTCAGAGAGACAGAGAGAGACAGAGACAGAGAGAGACAGAGAGAGAGAGACAGAGACAGAGAGAGAGAGAAAGATAAAATAGATAAGGATTTAAAAAAAAAAAAAAACTGTTCTTGGTGGCCAGTGAGAAGATTCAGTGAATAAAGACCCATCCCCGCCATGCCTGATTCAAATCCCAGGACGTACATACTAGAAGAAAAGACAACCAATCTCTGACTTCACCACACACACCGTGATGCACGCACACATACAGACACAAAAAGACAAATAAGTGCAATTTCAATTTTTTTGTTTAGAAAGTATTCCTTTGGAGGCTAGAATGATGGCTGGCTGGTTAAAAGCATCTGTTGGGCTTACAAAGGACCTGGTCCCACTTTCAGCATCCACATAGCAACTTACAACCATCTGTAACTCCTGTTTCAAAGATCCTAAGCCCTTTTCTGTCCTCCATGGGCATCGCATGCACATATATGGTGTACATACATGCAAACAAAAAAATAAAAACAAACCTTTAAAAAAGATATTCATTAAAATTTAACTGCTGTGAATGGGACCCACAATGTCCATACCTGGAAGAAAGCTACCTGGAAGAAAGCTATGGGCAGTCATCTCTCCAGTAGAAAAAAATAACTTTTTTGATTGGGAGATGTTGAAACCTTGGTGGCACATACTTGTGATCCCAGCACTCAGGTGGCAGAGGCAGGAGGATCTAGATCAGGCTGGTCTACACAGAAAGTTCCAGGCCAGCCAGGACTTACATAGTGAGATCTATTCCAGAAGACTGGGGAGATGGGCTCAAGTGTGAGAACCTGAATTCAGACCTTCAGAATCCATGCCTAAAGCTGTACAAGGTCTCTGTGTCCGCATGCACACACAGAAGAATGCTCTTCCTGCCCACCCCCCATCCCCTCTGGAGTATTCACTTGGATGCCTGGTGAGCAGATGATCTGTGTTCAGACCCCAGCCCTGCCACTGCATCCCCTTCTCATCTGCTTAGCTTGTTATCACTGCTCACACACACACACACACACACACACACACACACACAAGGATGTAAATACCAGGGATGTCTGCCACTTCTGCTGCATCCTCAAATGGAAAAAATGACGCCTGAAGCCTTAAGCCACTCTAAAACTATGTATGGGTTGACCCCTGAGGCCCCTGGCGAAGCTTGAGCCAATACCTTCACATAGAGGTCTGGAGAGACCAGCTTTGTTATCTCTCTCTGCAGCCGGAGTCGTAGACCTGCCAAGGAAGCGGTGCCACCAGACACCATGATATGACTAAAAAGAGTCTTCCAGTAGGAGTGGTCACAGGATGTGATGCTCTGTTGGGCCTGCATGTGGATCCCAGGGCTGCTTCTCCCTGAAGGACAATGCACAAGAGGGCATTGGGATGAAAAGTTCCCAGTTTCAGCATTGAAGGGAGGAATACCTCCCAGGTTCTGAATGGCCCCAAGTACCACCAGGAACCTTGAGGCCCCATGGACTTCAAGCAGGTCATAAGCCTGGCCTGCCAGCATCATCACTGACAAGAGTTGATTTCTTGTGCCTCAGATGAGATTGGTATCACCTGTTTTGTGGGTGTCTTTAGGGCAGTGTCCCAATTCAGTTAGCCTTGGAACGTGACTAAGTAACTGCTTTCACTTGCCATTTGTTGCATAAACAAGCAACTGACACCAGCCTTGAATGATGGGTGTGTTGTGAAGATATAGCTCATGTTGTGTCTGGGGTGGGGGGAGTGCATGCTAGTCAGCACCTCTCTCTTTCCTCCTCCTCTCTCTCTCCTCCTCCTTCTCTCTCTCTCTCTCTCTCTCTCTCTCTCTCTCTCTCTCTCTCTCTCTCTCTCTGTCTCTCTCTCCTTATATAGAGTGACCTGGGCTAAGGGCTGAAGAACTAATATAATGGAGTGTCTCGGGGTGTGCCTGGAAGAGAACTGGGCCTACATCTAGAGTCTGGGGCTACATTCCTTCCTGAAATCCACCTGGCCTCTGAGGAGTATTTTAATAGCTTACCCACACTCGCATGTATTATGCCTTTCAGACTGTGTTCTACCATATCCACAATTCCACATCTTGAGAAACTAAGGCAGGAGGATTTCCTGAACCACATAATGAGTTCCAGACTACCCTGAACTACACAGCAGTGACCTGTCTCAAAAAGCAGAAGCAGAGAATGACTGCATGCTTTGCACTGTATAGCAGGGAAGGCAGGGCCAAGCCCTGCTGGCCATGGGGTGTGTCCTGTGTGGACTGGGGATGATGACCTTAAGATTTTTATCTTAGGAAATGTTGGCTTTCCATGTCTTCTCTTAGTTTGCATTTGCCCCTTTCATGGAGATTTCATAGTCCATCATTTTTCTGTTTGTTGAAACAATGACTCACCGGGTAGCCCAAGCTGACTATGAACTCATGGCCATCCTCCTGCTTCTGCATCTCAGTGCTAGGTGACAGGTGTGAGGGAAGGTGATTCTGAGAGGTAATGCTGTGAGCCTGAAGTAAGTATCTAGAACCAGCATGGAGACAGCAAAGCTCTGGGGTCCCACATAACAGAAAGAATAAACACCAACATTCTTCTCTACTTCCTGGATGCAGTGTGACCAGATGCCTCAGCTCCCAATAGACAGTCTCTTTGAACAAGGTTCTTTTCTTCAAGTCAATGTTTGAGTTTGTTTCTTTGGAAACTATGATTAAATTTCTTTTCTTAAGCTGCATTTGCCAGGCATCTTTTTTTCACAGCAACAAGAAAACCAACTAACACAGCGGTCACCCCAGCATTCATTAAAAACCCTCTAGAGCTTGGCGGTGGTAGCTCACACCGTTAATCCCAGCACTGAGGAGAGAGAAGCAGGCGATCTCTGAGTTCCAGGCTGGCCTGGTCTACAGAGTGAGTTCCAGGACAACCAGGACTACACAGTGAAGCCCTGTCTTGAATAATAAAAATAATAACAATATAGTAAAACAAAAACCCTCTGGCCATGTAGATGCTTAACTTTGGTTATTTGTGTGCTTCTAACTCCACTGTCTTTATTGTTCTATTCTGAAGTATCCTGTACAGTGACAGAGATTTAAAAAGCACACTGCTGAAGAGAGTGGTGCTCTGTTACCCTCCATACCATCTACCATTGGGCTAAGACCTCTGGGGTGAAGTCGAAGGGTAACAAATCAGAAGTGTAGGAGGCAGCTGAGTGAGTGGCAGCCAGTATCTGGGAAACATTAGAGCAGAAAACATTGTTCCTGGAGCAGAATGCCCTGGTACTACCTTCCCCGTGCCTTTCTTCCCATGGCATTCTGTGTTGAGTGTTCAGTGGCCCCCTGCTCCTAATCCTGTACTCACCAATGAGACTGGTGTTAAAGAGTGCCTCTGAGCACATGAAAGCCTCCTGCCCCAGGATGACCTCCTTGCCATCAGGCAACTGGAATTTCTTCTTGTAGGAGGGTGTTGAAGTTTTTGCTATTTCCATGTCATAGTCCAGCGCCACATAGCAGTGTTTCTCTTTCAGGTCTCGAATGTACTCGAGGTCAGCTACAGGGTAAGGAAGATCAAGAATCAGGAGCATGTAGGATGCCACTCATGAGAGTAGACATAGGAAGGTAGCCTACTCCTAGACAGTCACTGTGTCCAAGTAACCCTTTCAACAGGGTCTTGGCCAGACATTCTAAGGACAGAACTTGGAGAAGTAACCCTCCCTTCACAAGAATCACAGAGCTGGGTATGCTCAGCATTGCCTTAGATGCCACCCTGTTATGTGTGATCCCCCACACACACTGCTATGGAACAGTCTTTGTCCACTGTAAGTATGTATTACTCTCATTGGTTAATAAAAGAGCTGGCTTGCCAATAGCTACATAACAATAGTTACATAATAAGCTGCACAAGTGGACAAAATTGGGTATAAAAAGGAAGAAGGGAAAAGTCTCAGGAATCATGAGGAGATATGGAGAAAAGTAAGATGAACTTGCCATGTTGATAAAAAAAAAAAAAAAGGTACCACCACATGGCAGAGTATAGATAAGAAATATGGGTTACTTTGAAATGTAAGAGCTAGTTAGTAACGAGCCTGAGCCATTGTCTAATCATTTATAATTAATAAGCCTCTGTATGTTTATTTGAGAACTGGCTGATGGGACAGAAAAGCCCACCTACAAAGGGCACCCACCATCAGGCAACATAAATTCATATTAAACCTGAGGAAGCTTTAAAGAATGTTCCAAACACACAAAAACAGAGTCAAATGCAGTTTCTTGGTAACCATCTTTCCTTGAGTAGGCTTATTGCTATTGGCAAACAGAGGCTTAACTACTTTAAGAGGAGGCTTCTTGGCTCAGTGCCAGCAGCAAACACAGGCGTGGCTCTTTTGAGAGGTCCTACTACCAAACACTGAAATGGAATTTATGAGCAGCTGGTGACACATGAGCCAGTGGCAGTATGGACTCAAAACTCCCCAGAGTTGGGGTGGTAAACACGGCTCCCTGTATGGCCACCACGAGGGTTCCTGGTCTCAGGGAACTGAGGGGAGAGGAGCCAGATGCCAGCATGCCATGAGCTAAGCTATACAACAGTTTAAGCTTGGTTCATGCAAACAAAAAAATTTTGCAGATACACAGTAAAAGCAAATGCACATGATAGAAATGTCTAAATGGGTTACAGTGTGTATAAAAACACAGGCTTGGGAAAGAGAAGAAAAGGGATTTATACAGTCACAGATCAAAAATAGTTTAAAATAATAGTAAAGTCTTTAAAAAGGAATAAAGTTATTAAAAATGTAATAAGCAATGTGAAGATAGAAAATACACAGAGTCTGAATCCTATGTTTTAAATTTTTGACCACTGATAAAGTAACAATAGCTATTAAGAGACATTAGATTATGAAAGCTTTAATAATTGGATTATTAAGCCAATTTGCATATCTTAAAAATATCTTAATTTCAAAATGGAAGTCAAAAGATGTATTGTTTTGGGGAGAGGCTATGCTTTTATTTCCACAGAAAATGAGAGACTGTAGATTTATTTCTGGTTTATATTAATCAGGTTTGGTCAATGATGCTCCTCTGAAAATCTTGAGTACAGACATAAAGAAATAAACTTGGAAAACTGCAAAACATGTAACATATCTTCTACCTGCTCATACATACATAAAACAAAAAAATCATTTTTATTTAACATGTGTGCAACATACAGTCTACACTTGTATTAATACAGAAATGTATGTTACCTTAAACGTTTGTATATTTTTAGAGCAAGAAAACAGATGGCCCAGGTGATCCAGCATCTCACAATACCTCTGTTACAGTTTCCTCACAGTTATGCATCTAGATAGATTCAAGGCTGCTGGTTGAGATGGTCCAGTTCACAAACTACTCCAGACAAGACTTAACAATTATTCTAATTTTCTCAAGATTCCCCCAAAGATGCCAGTGCCCTCAGCTATCAGGAAGCAGTTTAGAACAATAACACCTACATTTATAAAAGATTGTTTATGGATGTTTGTTATCATTTAAGGGGGGTTGGTTACAAGTTTTTATTGGTCATTGAAAAAAAGATAAACAAAAAAGTTAAATTCAATCATCTCTTTCTAAAGAAAAAAAGGGAATATAATATGGGAATGATAGAAGAAAACAGGTAGATTACTGAGTCTACCTTAATAAAAAAAATTAATCTCAAAATATTTTATATTGGCATAGGTTATGATTTATTGATACAAATTTAAAGTTATTTTTGCTATGCTATATGTATGTGATACAAATTTTGCTTTATCAATGCAAATTTAAGTTATTTTGCTATGATATTCTTATTTGGGGTATTGTGCTTATGCAGCTTGTTAAAAAATTAATGTATAATTAATAAATGCAGGTTAATAATCTATAATAATCAAACATGTAATCATATTATGTATGTTTTCAAGGTTAAATATATATTTAGATAGATAGATGACCCTCAAGCACTTACAGAATATGGCATTCAAAATGTTTTAGTAACATTAGGCTTTTTTTTGACAGTGAGACACATCTGTTCCTGGAAGCACCAATTTACTTCAAAATATGATGGGCAATAAAGAATCTCCATATGAAGTTTGCTTTTTAATGGCAAAAGCTAGCCATTTGGGTAAAAAACTGCCCATGCCTCTATTAGTGACAGTATACTGTCCAAACTGAACCAGCAGGACACACAAAAAGCACCTGCCAAACTTTCCCAAGACAAGATAGGACAGTTCTTCAAAATTCTCTGCTTCTCAAAAAAAAAAAAAATGTCTATTAGATATACGAGATTGTAGGCCAAAGATGGATGCCCCAACATTACAAAAAAAAATCTTTGGGTGACTGTTCAGGCAGCCAGATGTCCCTGTCATTAGGTAACACTACACCTTCCCGGGGTCTTTGATGGAGTAAAAGACTAAATAAAAGGTGAGTGACAGGGAGGGGCAGGAAGGGAAGGTGGTCTGAACAAGGATACATGGATTAAAAATATGACTTTATTCATAATAAAAAAGACTAAATAATTAGACTTAAAGTTTTCTTTAGTTATGATAAAAAGGGTAAGTTATGTATAAAACTTTATATTCACAAAGATAAGATAGGTAGCATTTTTCTCTAAATTTGCCAAATACAAATGGACTGGATATGGTAACTGTAATTTTTACTTAATAACTGGTTTTGTTGTATACAGTTTTACTATGTTGAAGCTAACCTTCCTGTGTAACTAGACAAAATGGGGGAAATGCTGTGGAGCAATCTTTGTACACTGTAAATATGTACTACTCCCGTAGGTTAATAAATAACTGACTGGCCAATAGCTGGAAAGGGAGAGGTCAGATGGGTCTTGCAGACAAAAAGAGAACACAAAGAGGAAGCAGGAAGGAGTCCCGAGAGACTCAAGGAGATGTGGAGAGAAGCAAGATGAACTTCCCACGTTGAAAAAAATGTACCACCACATGGCAGAGCACAGCTGAAAAATGTAGGTTCATTTAAAATATAAGAGCTAGTTAGTAACAAGCCTGAGCTATTGGCAAAGCACTTATAATCAGTAAGTCTCTGTGTGGTTATTTGGAGAATTGGCTGGTGGGACAGGAAAGTCTGCCTGCACCTCCACATGCCTACTGGTCCTCTGGAGGACTGGCCATGACCAACAAGGCCCCTGGCAAGTGATGTCCCTTTCCTTCCAAGGTTTTTGACAACGGTTTTAAAGCCCAGATATGCCTTTTGATTGGGCTTTTACATTTTATCTGCTGTTGTCTTTGAACGTTGATAAAATAAACTTCCCTGCACTGTTTACCTGGAAACCTCACCTGCCAACTGCTACTTTCACTTAAATCACCCTCCACTATCTCCTTTTTCTCCAATTTATTGACTAGGATGACTCATCAATGATTTCCTCAGGATCTACCTGCTCTCACCAGTCCCTCTGCTGCACCTGACTTAGGCATGGTTATGCTAAAGACCTAAACTCAGGCATTCATGCTTGCATAAAGTGCTTTACATGGATCTCCTCCTTCAACCCACCCATCTCCCCCATCCCCTCCACCAACTCTTCTTCCTCCTCTTCCTCTTCTTTCAGCTCTCCTTTCTCTTCTAACTCCTGCTCCACCTTCTCCAACATCTCTTCCTCCAGCTTTTCTCCCCTCCTGACTTTGTTCCTTCTATTCCTTCTTCTCTTCCACTCTAGTAAGAAGTTTCTGACCTGACCTATCCCTGAGATCTGAACCAGCAGTCCCAAATAATCACACAATGGCTTATGTCAATTATAAACTGTTTGTCTTATGGCTTAGGCTCATTATCAGCTAGCTCTCACATCTTAACCCATTTCTATTCATCTATGTCTTGCCATGTGCATCGTGGCTTATCTGTTGTAAGTGTTCCTGGCACACATGGTGCCAGGTGAAATAAAAATTCCTGGCATGTAACAACCACATGATAAAGCCAACATGGCACTGTGTACAGAGGGCACACCCCTAGGAGTGGCTACAAAGATTCGAGCCCACCCCTTCTCTTTAAAAAAAAATGCCATGTGGCAGCTCCCCCCCTCTCCCCCTTCCTCTCTCTATTTCTCTCTCCTCTCTCCTGCTCTTCTCTGGGTACTCATCTCGCGGTAACTCTCTAAATAAACTCTTGTGTGGCATCTGGCAGTGAGTGTATGTGTCTCTCCTCATGTGCAAAAAACTAACACCTGCACTTTTTCATCTTGCTCTCTTAGCAGCAACTTGCAGTGTCTCTATCTGACTCTGCCCTTCTTTCCCTTTCTATGCTTGGATTTCCTCCCTGCCTATAAGCTATCTTGTCATAGGCCAAACAGTTCTTTTATTATCTATCCAATGGTAATTCACAATGTATAGAAATACATCCCACATCTCTCTGCTTCTCTCCCCCTTCTCCTCTTTTTGCTCTTCTTCTTTTATTTCAAATGCCCACTCTTCCTCTTTATCTCCTCCCTCTTCCTGTTCTTCTGAAACAGTGTCTCCTGTAGCCCAGGCTAGCCTCCAGCATACTTGTAGCTGAAGATGTCCTTGAACTCCTAAGCCTCCTGCCTCTACCTTCACGCACTATGATTACATGTATGCTGCCACTTCTGGTCTAACACAACCTCCTTGCCCATGTCTCTTCCATCCAGAACCTGGGGACCCCTCTGTTCCTTCCCTCGAGCAAATGGTGCCATCTGCTGCTCCTTTCTGTCTCTGACTTCTGGGACTCTGCTGCATCCCAGTGTTTTCTTCCCTCACCTTCCTGGTTTGGGTTTTGGTGAGACAATTCTAGTCATATTCCACCTCTGTCATTTATTTGGCTAATTAATTAATACTTAGGCAAAATAATTTTTTTCTTTTTCTTTTTTTTTTAATTTTGTTATCCCTTTTTAACTTCCACTTCCTTCATCTGCAAGGATGAGTATAATCAGAATTTGGGAGTATGCTAGGAAGTCAGATGGATGGTGCACACATGGGTCTTGCTAAGAGTGAGAAGCCAGAAACATGCAAGGACTCTGGCCTGACCAGTTTTTGCTATCCTTATAATTGAGGCCATTCTTTAGGGCTCCAGGGCTCAGCATTTCACTCCTTATATAGGACCAGAAAGGCCAATGGCCTATTGGAAATGGGTCTTATGCACACTGTATCTAGCCCAGGGAGATAGCACTTAGGGGGTCAAGCATTATCCTGTCTAAACATTCAATCAAAGACTCAAGGCCCTTGGTGCTTATAGGGTAGTGGTCAACTCTCCTCTGCAATAAAATAATCACACACACCTTCATGGAAGAGCTTTAAGTCAATAGGCGAGCCTGTTTCAAAAGAGGTGGATGGCAGAAACTGAGGTTGTCCTTCAGCCTCTGAATGCACACAGACAGGTGCATCTATACACACATGCACTGAAAAGGAATGACCTTATATACAGCACTGTTTGTGGTGCTGAGAATAGTTGTTTCCTACCTGTACCCACTAGCAAGTTCCCACTTTCTGAAAGTAATTTCAGGAGGTAGACAGTCAGGTCTTGGCCAGCTATGTCCAGCTTGGTACTTGACAGTGCCAAAGGATAGCCATTAATGATAGGCACGAAGTATGTCATCCCTTCTCCAGCTTCAATAGTTGTTCCTACACAAAAGAACATTCTGTCATTATGATGTGGTGTACACAGCACTCTTTGGCAATTGCTAACTCTATAGGAAGGGATGGTGGAGGAAGAAATAACAAAAGGGAAAAGGATCAAAGACCCAGCTTCTTCTTAAAGAAAATGAACTGAAATGAAGGCTGACCACCAGTTTTGGACATAAGTCTATAGGTTTCCATGCTAAATCAAATATGCAGTTTTACCAGTAGGTGCCAAAGAGACAAGAGATGAAGTGTTGGCTATGCCTGGGTAGACACTGGGACTCTCTGGGAGGTTCCCTGTGTTGGGTAAGCCTGGACACCATGCTAGAGGTGTGTGCTTTAGTTAGCAAGGTCCCCAGGTGTGCTAATTCAGAGAGGGTGTGACATGCTCAGAAGTGCATGGTAAGGGGCCTTCTGCATGTGACACAGTGGCTTCTGAGGCAGACTAGGGTAGGAGGTTCATGGTTCTTTCCTTTTTCTTGTTGAGCCTGGGGATCAAAAACTGCTCATCTCTGGCAGTTGTGGTGCACGCCATTAATCCCAGCACTCAGAAGGAAGAGGCAGGGGGAATCTCTGTGAGTTCAAGGCCAGCCTAATCTACGGAGCCAGTTCTAGGACAGCCAAGGCTGCACAAAGAAACACTATCTCTGGAAAAGAAAAAAAACTGCACATTTCAATTAAGCAAAGTTGAGTCCAGGGAATCTCCCCTTCCAGCTGTGACAGGGGAACAGAATTGGTCCCCTCTCATCCACGACAGCTGAAAATGACAGAATATACTCCCAAGACATTGGCCATCATTTGTAAACCATGGTCCCTGTGAGATGGGAGGACACAGTAAGCCATTGTCACTCATGACCATATAGACAAAATTCCAAAGTGAAATTATGGCAAATTGATTTCAACAACAAGAATTTTTAAAACATCAAGTGGCCTTTGTTCCACAGCTCACAATCAATATTAATATGATAGCACCAATAGGTAAATGTCGCTTCACTTCTGTTGCTTTGGTAAAAACACTGTGACAGAAGCAGCTTAGGAGAAAAGAGGTTTATTTTAGTTTACAATTCCAGGTAATAGTCCACCATATGAGAAAGTTAAGGCAGGAGCTACAAACAGCTGGACATATCACATCCACAGTCAAAAACAGGGACACAAATGTGTGCATGCTCACTTCCTTGCAGGCTTGTGCTCATTTCTATTTCCCTACTCACACAGTTCAGGACATCCTTGGCTAGGGAATGTTACCACCTACAGTGGGCTGGGTCTTCCCACATCAGTGAACTTAGTTACCCCACAGCCATTCCCACAGGCAAACTCAATATAGACAATTCCTCATGGAGACTCTCTTTCTAGGTTGTATCAAGTTGTCAAATCTAACACTACGCTGCATAAATTGCATTTTGACAAAATTCAATATCTCGTCCTAATTAAAAGAAAAAATTCTCAGTTAATAAGACAATCGGGGAACTTATTTAAATTCGTGAAGAAAATATGAAACCCACAGCTGATACAGTACTGAATGATCTCCTTCTAAAACAGGGGGAAAGACAAATGTATCCTCCCTGGCCCCACTCAGTGAGGTCTAGGTAGCCAGTAAAAAGAATGAAACAATTTAAAAACAAACAAAAAACCCACTTAGCTTGTAAATAATAAAGTAAATGTTATTTGTCAAAAATCAGATGGCTTAGGCAAGTTAAGACACTTGTCACCAAGCCTAATGACTTGAGTGAAATTCCTGGGACCTACATGATACACACACACACACACACACACACACACACACACACACACACACACACAAATTAGAGTATTCAGATACAATATCAATGTACAAAATCAACTGTTATCTGTGCAATATAAGGAGCAATGAAAATAAAAAACTGACCCAGTAGAAATGAAGAAATGACCCAGTTGGCCAGTGCCTGCAGCACATGCATGAGGACCTAAGTTCAAATCCCTGGCATCCCTACAAATGTCTATAACCCTAGTTCTGGGTGGCTGGGGTTGGAGGATAGAGACAATTGGTCCCTGGAGTGCACTGGCCATCCATTCCAGCCAATTGGTTAATTCTAGTCTAGGTTCAGTGAGCTAAGACATTGTTTTAAAAAAATAAAGCAGACAGTCCTATGGAAGGCTTTTGATGGCAACCTCTCTTCTCCACATGTGCATGTACAGGTACACAGATACACTTGCATGTGTGCACACACAGCACACAGAAACATGCATGCACAGACATACACTGTCATCCTTGTGACCATTACTGAAGAGAAACCATTTTAAAAGAGGAAGGGGTTTGGGCTGATGGTGTATGTAATTGGCCCCAGTGTTAAGAAGCTGAGCACCATGGCAAGAACATGGGCCAGAGCAAATGCAGTGACAAATGGCAGACAGGATATAGAGAAAACAAAGATGGGGACAGACAGACCCTGTAAGGGCATGCTGCTGTGACCTACTCCCTCCAACCAGACCCTGCTTTCCAGTCCCATTGCCCCAACCACTGTGGAACTGTGACTCCATCAAAATTAGAACCCTTGGGATCAGTCACCACTGGAAACTGATGAGCGACAGCACAACTAAGGAACTGCAAGGAACATTTCACACTCAAACCATAACAAAGAAATCTACCTTCAACAGCACAGAATCTGTGAGATGAAAATGGACCTGGAAACTGCAAGACCTAGTGCAGTGTCATGAGGGACCCAGACTTCTCAGACACCCCTGTAGTCCATGGTTTCTAGACTAGATGCCTTTAAGATGCCAGTTCTTTCAAAACTGATCCAGGCTTTCAACACAGCCCCAAACAAAACCCAAAGACCTTTGGTGCTGAAGGCTTTTGTTTGGTTTTTGGTTTTGTTTTTTCAAAACTGACAACCTGATTCTAAAATCCCTGCAGGAATACAGAAGACCTAGCAGAACTCATATCTCAAACTCAAGAAATCCAGAGGGTAGGACAAACCACTGCATGAGCCAAGGTCGTCAAGACCATGTGGTATTGACCTAGAATCAGAAAAACAAACAGACGAACAAAGATTGATGGAACATAAAGCTCAGAAGTCAGCTGGGGCATACTTGGAAAAGCCATCTTCAAACAGTACACAAAGGCATTTCAAGGAAGGAAAAAGAATCTTGTCTCTTATTTTAATTTTAAGAATGTGATTTTTATTACTATGTCTTGTATTTAATAATGGCACAAAATCACAGGCTCCGCTGGGGCAGCTTCCTGTGTACTGCTTCGCTCACACTGTCCGTTCTCTGCTTCCTCCTGTCACCATCATGATCCCATTTTAAAAAAAAAAATCTATTTTTATATTATATGTATAGGTGTTTTGCCCCCACTCGTGTGTGTGTGTGTGTGTGTGTGTGTGTGTGTGTATGCACCATATGCCTATTTGATGCCCCTCCTTGTGGGCCTGAAGAGGGTGTCAGATTCTCTGGAACTGGAGTTACAGACAGTAATGAGCTCCCATGAGGTGCTAGGAATTGAACCTGGGTCCTTTGACAGAGCAGTCATTGCACTTAATTGTGAGCCATCTCCCCAACCCCTTTCTTTCCTTAATATTTTCATTTATTCTGGGGCTGGAGAGATGGCTCAGCGGTTAAGAGCACCGTCTGCTCTTCCAGAGGACCCGGGTTCGATTCCCAGCACCTACATGGCAGCTAACAACTGTCTGTAGTTCCAGTTCCAGGCAAACACCAAGGCAAATAAATAAATAAATAAAGTTTAAAAAAAAATTTAAAAATTAAAAAAAATATATTTTCATTTATTCTTTGAAAAATGTTGTATTTGGAAACAATGCATTTTGGTCATATCCCTAGTTACCTCCCTAGGTGACTCATCTCCTCTTACCCCCAACCTCCTGTCTTGTAGAATGAGGTTCCTGGTCCAGTCTAGTCCCAAAGTCTGGACCTGCCTGCTGCTTAGATCCCAAATATGACTTATATTAATTTCATTCTGTTTGACCTATGTCTCAGGCATATTGCTAGCTAGCTCCTGCATCTTAATTCAACCCATTTCCATTAATCTGTCTTGCCACATGGCCCGTGGCTTACCTGTGTTACTTTTACATGTTGATTCTTGGGCAGCTGGATGGTGTCTCTTTTGACTCCGCCCTCCTTCCCCTATCTATGCTCCAATTTTTCTGCCCAGTTCAAAGTTGCCTGCCATAGGCCAACACACTTTCCTTAACAGCATACAGTCATCCCACATCACCAACATCCATGCTTTTATTGTTATTGATGACCCTGAGATCTGTTAGTGCTGCCCGCATGCACACAGGTATGGGCTTGCACTGAGGAACTGGGCCCTACTAATATCCAATGGATGAGAACTTCTAGAAAGAAACAGCATCTGCAGAGGATGACTGACTGACTAGAGGAGAGATTAGAATGTTGTTGGTCCAGAGACCTTACCTCAAGCTAGCTTTAGCCACTGGAATAGCCTTTTATTACCTACCACTATGTTGGAACTAAAGTCCTGTGGCTAATAGATAGAAATTTTTGGAATCTACTGGCTTAGCAGACCCACTAGCTTCCACAAAACCAAAAGCCAAGAGTGCTATCAGATCGCACCCTGGACCTATAGAAAAGCTTTCTCATCCTGCTGCAACCTTTTCTCTGGTGTACCCACCAAGGAGTTTTAAACTTCCTGTGATTTGACTTTATTTGTTTTATAAACCAATAAAACATCATGAAACTGTGACTCACTGAATTCATTGGATTGGCAGACGGGATTTGGGGAAACCTATATCTGTGTTCCTGGGCCATTGCCACTTAAAATGGCTCCATGATAAACCACCTCTTATTCCTTTAAGATGAGCGCTCTGGGGTGTGTTTGTGTGTGACCCAAAAGGAGAGTGAACCCCCTGCCTCAGCACTCATCCATTGTCCATAGCTGAAAGGAGTCTTTTCAATCAATGCCACAGGAACAACACACATGTTCCATTCCTATCGTATTCCTATCATGTATGAAACATTAAAAATCCATTTAAAATGAACCATAGAACAGAATGCTAAACTAAAATCTATAAATATCTAGAAGAAAGCAGAAAACCTTTGGGTCCAGCATATGATTTCTGGGTGTGGTACCAAACATAAGAACATTGATAAATGGGAGTCTCTTGAAAAGATTGTGGGAAGTGGATCCTGGGTGGGAGTGTGCTTCTGTACAACACACATCTGATAAACACCTGGAAAGAGAAGGGTCAAAATACACAAACGAGAATCTGGTAAAACACCTGAGAGAGACTCCATCCCTGAAGTAGATGCAGATAGCCAACAAACAGAAGAGGGTATTCCCAGAGTCCTGTGCTCTGAAGGGACACATATTAAAAGCAGGAGAAGACACCATGCCACTTGTATGAGAATGTCCACAATAAGAAGCACTGGTCATTCCAACCTACCAGGATCAGGAATTGCCAAGAACATGGGCCTTTGATCATGTTTGTGGTGGGATTCCTGGCTAATTGAAGACGGAGGACCCACCCTGAATGCTGGAGGCTCTGTTCCTTGGGCTGGGGTCCTGGGATGAGCACAGTGAGCTGAGCACTGACATTATCTCTGTCTGCTCCCTGTGGCTGCGATGTGGCCAGCTGCTGCTTCTCCTACTGCCCTCCCTATCATGGCAGACTGCACCCTCAAACTCTGAGCCAAACCATCCCATCCTTCCTGCAGCTGATTCTGCAGGTATTTGTCACAGCAGTGAGAAGGACAATACAGCAGAGCTGTGGGGAAACCATGGAGAGCCACTGCTATTTCACATGCTACGGGAAGATCCACTCAAAGACATGCAAATATTCATAGGTGCCTCATCATAACCCCAAACCTCCATCCACAGACATTAGACAAAAGCTTGCACATTCCTGACAGGGAACCTCATTACTGTGGCTCAACGGGAAAAGGAAGTGAATTATTGATGTCAGTGACCTCAAGGAAAGAACTTCCACCTAGTGAACAGTGTCAAGAGTGGGCTGGCTGCAGGCATTATCTCAACAGGTGGGACGGGCACACTGGGATCCTCAGTTGTGTTTGTGATGATTCCCCAGCACACCCAATTGTCAGAGCTCGTTAAAGCTGTTAATTCAGTAACACATTAGCAAATCAGTTAAGAATAAAGGCTAAATCAGCATTTTGGGAGCATTCTGTGCCACCAGAAGAAAAAAGGGACGGAATGGGAACAGGTGTGTTTAGGAAGTAATTCGGTATGTTCAGAGCTCACCAGAGGACCACAGCTGAGGACGAATTGGGCCCCTGCCCTCCCCTCCCCAGCAGCTGCTGGCAACTGCTGTTTTTTAGTTTATCTTGGGTTGAAAAGCTATAGTCTTCTGGGTGCCTGAATCTGGAAGGGGAGGAAATCTGGAGCCTCAGGAGGACAGAGAGTTGAGGGGAGTAGGCTAGAGGAGTGGAGATTTAGCTCTCCAGAGAAACAGGGATCAGGAGTGTTGTGCAATCAGGGACAAAAAAAAAAACCCACTGTGTGGGGATCAGAGCAGTTAAGAGTCTCTCCTACTTTTGCAGAGGACTCATTGGGTGATCCACTACTGCCTGTAATCCAGTACCAGTTCCAGGGGTCTTGCTTCCAGTTTCTGAGGGCACTGTACACACACACACACACACACACACACACACACACACACACACACACACACACACACACTTAAAAAATAAAAACCAGTTTTGCACCAAATCATTAGCCATTTTGCATTTTCTCCAGGATGACACCCAACTATATAAGGCCAGTGCTCTTATTATGAAGTAAGGATCGTTGTGAGCCTTGTGTGTGTGTGTGTGTGTGTGTGTGTGTCCCCTGCACATATGTGGGGGTCAGAAGACAATCCCCAGGAGTCAGTTCTCTCCTTCCATTATGGGTCCTGAGGGTTAAACTTGGATCATTAATTAGCCTTGCCACCTTTACCTACTGACCCATCTTGACAGCCTCTTCCTGTGCCTTTATTTGTCAGAAAGAAGCTACATGCTGCAGTGGGTATCCCCAGCCCCAAGCACTAGACAGTGGGAAGGATGGGGATCCCACAGGGCCACTCACCAGAGGTTCTGCCAGCAGCGTACATGGAGAGCACCCCTTGATTAGCCATGTACAGGGCGGGGACATTGAAGGTTTCGAATAGGATCTGGGAAGAAAGATTAGCATGCTGGCTGGCCCATTGGCACACATTGCCCGGGTGCTCATGAGCGCAGCAGGCTGTGGATCTAGGGAGACTTAGGCCAGGGTAGCCAGCACTTAACTCCAGCTGGCTGCTGTGAAATGCCTGCTCTAGCTTCATTCTGTGGCTGTGATAAAACACTCTGACCTAAAGCAACTTAGAGAAGAAAAAGGGTTTATATGATAAACACTGGTCATGGATCATCACTGAGGCAATCAATGCTGCATCAGGGCAGGACCATGGAGGAATGATGCCTGCTGGCTCACTCAAAGGCTAGGCTATGTTCAAGCTAACTTGCTTATACAGTCGAGGACCACCTGCAGGAGCTGCCTATGGTGGGCTCAGCCCTCTTACATCAATTAACAATCAAGATAATCTTCCATGTACAAGTGCACAGACTAGTCTGATAATAGCAGTTAGTTGAAACCTTTTTTCAGGTGGCTCTAGGCTGTGTCAAGTTGACAGTTAATACTAATTAGGATACTGGTGCCCCGCCTCCTTCTAGATACTTCTATAATGGATGATGAGAAGGCTGATTGGGTCAGGACATAATGGTGAGACCAATTGGGTGCCACTGGACAGGTGTCAGCATTGTAAAAGGGGTTAAGGTTAAGATAGTCTGTGAGTTCAGACTGTCAGCATGCTCTGGGGTGTTTCTTCCTGTCACTAGGCATTGCAATCTGACTCTCTTTTCCTGCTTGTGCATGTCAGTCAAATGGCTTGCCTGGCCAAGCCCATGCCTTGTGCCAGCATCTTTACACCCCACAGACACCTTGCAACAATTGTACAAAAGATTGCTCCTGATGACCTTCATGCTGGAAGATGTGGTCCTAAAAGGGGCTGCTTGGAAATGTTTATAGGAGTCACTTGGCCATGAGTGTGCCTCAAGTATCTATCTAGACGAATGATATTGAGTCAGGGGCTACAGAGAGCTGGTGGTTTGTCCAAGGATGAGGAGAATAGTCCCAGCCACAGGAACCAATCATCTGCTTCTCTGATCTGACTAGATTGGACCTTCATCTCTGTGTGTCTTCATCCTGCAGCTCCAGCCTGTGGAGGCTGAGCTCAGCACCTCAGTCCTGCCTTCACAGTTCCTCATAGGCCTCTGTCTTGGCTCACACACACTTTTGCTCCATTGTCTGCTATAGATGAGGAGTGGACAGGCAGTTGTGTTGGGGTGGTTTCATTCCTTTCTTGTCTCCCTGTTTTGCTGAAAACCTCATGATGCTGGATGCTTTTGGGGTGAAGCCAGTCATGCCTGGTCCTCAGGAGAGCCAGCGGTGGACATTTCCATGGTCTATCCAAACTGGGGTGGGGGTCATAGGCCAGTCTGGGGCTTGTTTGATGGGAGCTCACACCTGTGCTATGATGGGTAGAACTGCTGTTTTCAGGTCTAAGTGGCCTCTGAGATATGCAGATCATGTCTTGGACCTGAGCCTCCATATGGGGGACTACTCACTGCAGGAGGTCCTGCTGAGCTCCAGGAATGTTAGCCAGATTAGCCAGCTTGGCTGCCTGCTTAATTAGCTTTCCTGTGTCCTTTAAAGGAGAAACTGAGCATCAGGATGAGAACTCTGACAGCTGGGGAGGGGGCAGCACCTAGCCCCACTGCAGCCTAAGGAGGACTCTGCCATCTGTGCTCTGGCTGGAACACTCACAAACAGGGATCTGTCCTTAAACTCCATCAGTCCACCACCAAGTCCATCGTGGCAGAAAGGACCAGGATGAGGTCAGAGACAGGGAACTTTTATGTCAGGACAGAAGAACAGCTTCTCCCTGACTCACCTGGCCCCAGTCCCCTTTACCTGAGTCATTCTTGATTTATCATCTTTGTTATTTAACGGTGGCTCTGTTATCATTATAGGATGCTGGTCGGGGGGAATGTTGAGGACCTGGTAGAAGGAATGATGCCAGATCTGTAGAGAGAGGACAATAGGAGAGCTATTTGCTATCCAGAGGCACACTGTTGTCTATCACCTATCTGTTGATCTATGTATCAGATACATCCAATAGCTACCTAAATCATCTGTCTTGTGTGCCAGCTACTTTCTCTTTATAGATATTAGCTACTACTACCCATCTACACCTATCTGATCATCTCACTACCTATTATCTGTGTTTTACCTATTATCTGCGTTTTCTCTGTCTGTTCAGTATCTATCTCTGTCCATCATCAACCTAGCAATCTATTGGTCATCTGTCATCTACCTACCTATCAATCATCTATCTATCCAACACAGTGCTTCTCAACCTTCCTAATGCTGAGAACCTTTAATATAGTTCCTCATAGTGGTGACCACCCAAACACAAAATTATATTGTTAATACTTTGTAACTGTAACTTTGCTACTGTGATGAATAAGGTAAAATATCAGACCTAAAGGGGTCATGACCCACAGATTGAGAACCACTGGTCTAAGCTCTGCCTATCATTTATTACCTAGCTATCCATCATCTCTGCTTTTTATTCCTCCACCTATCTGACAAATCAGTACAGTTGAGCTCCAGACTTGTAGATTCTAAATCTAAAGATTTAGCCAACCAAGAATCAAAAATGTTACTGATGGTAATTCAGTTGGTAGAATGTTTCCCCAGCATGCACAAAGCCCTAAGTTCCATCCCAGTGCTACATAAACCCAGACATGGTGGTGCACACCTGAAATACCAGCACTCGAGACAGAGGCAGGAGAGTCAAAAGTTCAAGGCCATATTAAACTATATAACAAGTTGTGGGCCAGCCTGGGCTACATGAGACACTATGTTCAAAAGTAAATTTTTAAAAAGCAGTGCCTGCAGTTAACATATTCAGACTTACTTCCTTGTCACAGTTCTTTAGGCAATTTAGTGCCCAGTAGTTTGGGTGGTGATGACACTGACGTTGGAGAACCCATCTAGAGATGACATGGAGCACATAAAAGGTCTTAGTTGGCACCCTGCAGGTACTGCCATTACACACAGAAATCCAGGGATCGAGGTGTCAGGAGCCATCCCTGGCAATGGATAGGTCCCAGCAGAGGATGTGAGGAGTTGCGGGGGCTGGCAGGGACAGAGGCGACAAAATGGTCGGGAGACTCTTGCAACCAGACTGACCAGCAGCCAGAGTGCTTCTTTATTTATACAGAATTTAGTAAGCAGGGATACATTCATGTTGCTCCAAAACATAGATCAAAACATTTTTGGTTTTGGACATGTGTTTCACTTCCTCTTTTTCATCTTTTAATCATCATTAATAATTTATGACAGAACAGTTATTATTTCCAATCATTTTCCTTAAAGTTTTGAAATCATTGATAAACAGTTATCATCATACTCATTAATCTTATAACCCAATTTTTAAGAATCTAGAGGCATATGACAGCCTGTTCTCAGGCTGGTTGCTTTTGTGGCTACAAGAACATTAAACAAAAACAAAATTTTCAAGCCAGCCCAGGAATACTGCCATGTTCCAAGTAGTATAATATTAACTCATAATGGTCAGAGAGCTCAGGAAAAAAATCTCAGGCCAAAGCTTCTGCAGTTATTTAACACAATGCTTGTATTTTATATCTTTATAGAATTTGTATGCCTAATCCAGGCATCCTGTTGTTCTTTGGTCATAGGACACCACAGTAGCTCTGGATATGCTAACTTCTCTAAGAAAGGGAGGTCCTGACATCTCATTCTTTTATCATCTTTCTACATCATTTTTTTTCCCATCAGTGTAAGCCTTTGTGTAAGGCAAAGCTGAGTTCAGCTAATCTGTGTTGCTGTATATGCCATGCAATTGCCTGAGTGTGTAGTGAGAAGCAGCTTATAATCTGATCTGGGGCCATTTCCTCTAGCCCATGAATCTTGTCGACCTTTTTGAGTTCACTTTGCTTTAATATCTTGTTCCGGCGTAAGTCCAGAGACAGATGTTTTGAAAATGTCTCATAGCCTCATAAAGAGACCTCTGGCTTCTTTATGAGTGTCTCAACCTCCAAGGCATAAGAAAGGCCTTCAAGTAGATAAGGACATCTCCCTAAAAACAGGAGGGGTAGTGTGTTTAGGACTCTTGTGGGGAAGCTTAGAAGCAGTATTCCTGAGAGAAGGTATAAATGATTCATAATAAATTTTCCAGTAATTCAATATCCATAAATTGTACAAATATTAAGTTTCCCAAGAGGTGGAGATAATAAAAACAAAGGTGGCAAGCAGCTATTGTGTGGCTCAGCTTCCAGAAGAGACTCTCAGGAAGTGTAGGCTTCAGATAACAGCATTGTCAAAGAGACATTATTCTTGTTGTAAGGTTCTGACCTCTGAGCCTAACTGCCATCATCTCCACTGTGCTCACTTACGAAAGTGCATCAGTTTGTGCCCTGTTGACATTCCATCCAGAGAGGATGGGCAGGCTCAGTAGATTCTTGCCTGAGTACCCAACCACTCCTCCCAGCCATTTATATGACATTCTCTCCTAATTGTCTGTGGTCTTGGGGCTTCTGGAGAGCTTAGAGTATATAGACTAGGATGGCTAGGGGACAGCTCTATCCACTCAGCCACGGATGTAATGGTTATTCTTGACTATATCTGGAATTACCTAAAGTCCAAAAATAGCTGTGTTGTAGAATATTAGTTGAAGATATGTTACATTTGTTTATGCTGTGAAATAGCTGTTTAGTGATGCAAAGATATGTTGCATTCTTTTATGCTGCATTTGTTTAACTCTGTGAAGTTGTGGTAATTTGCCTGTCTGTGACACCTGATTGGTCTAATAAAGCACAGAGAACGGCCAATAGCAGAGCAGGAGACAGGACAGGTGAGACTGGCAGGCAGAGAGAGAAATCTGGGAAGAGAAGATCAAGAATCATGAAAAGGAAAAGGACATCAGGGTCCAGCCACCCAGCTACACAGCCAGACATGAAGAAGAAATAAAGATATACAGAAAACAGAAAGATAAAAGGCCAGAGGGGAAAGACAGGATAATTAAAGTTAAGAGAAGCAGGCTGGAAATGATACAAGCTAAAGCCAGGCATTCATAAAAAAGAATAAGTCTCTGTGATTTATTTGGAAGCTGGGTGGTGCACACACCCCACCCCACCCCACCCTAGAGTAAATTGGCTGGGCACAATTCTGAGGGGCTTTTTGCTTAGTTAGATTATTTAAAGTAAGGAGTCCACTGGGTACCGGATCTTTTGAGGTAGGAAGACACACCTCTAGTCTGGGCCACACCTTCTGCTGGCACCAAATGACTGTTTACTCAGGTAATATTATATCCTTCTATAGTCTTTGTATAGTTAAAGATTAGCTATTATAGGTTTCTTAGTTATAATAAAACATAAAAAAGATGTAAAGCTTTAAACTCACAAAAATAAGATAGATGATAACATTTTCTTTAATTTTGCCAAATACAAATAGACTAAAAATTATAATTCTTGCTTGATAGCCATTTTATTATATAATTTTACTATGTTAAAATTAAAACCTTCCTTTTTGATTAGACAGAAAAGGGGAAGTGATGTGGGATGTCTTTGTATATGCTGTGAATGCCATTAGATAGTAAGAGAATTGTTACTACACTTCCTGAGGGTCTCTTCTGGAAGCTGAGCCACACAATAGCTGCTTGCCACCTTTGTTTTATTATCTCCACCTCTTGGGAAACTTAATTGCAGGGCAGCTTAGAGGCAAGTGGGAAATCCTGGCATAAATATAGGGGAAGGAGGGCAGAGTCAAAGAGATGAGATCCAGCAGCTCAAGAAATAAATATGATAGAATACAGGTAAGCCACCAGCCACCTAACAAGACAGATTAATAAAAATAAGATGAGAGAGCTAGCTAGCAATAAGCCTGAGCCATAGACCAAACAGCATGCAATTAATATAAGACTCTGTGTGATTATTTGAGACCAAGTGAGGCTGTTTTGGGGTCCTCTATGCTCCTTTTAGTAACCCCTTCCCTATGTTGTATAAGTCAGGCCAGTAAACTCATTAGCTGTCCAGGGTGAACTTTTGTTTGTCCTTAGGACCTTAAGAGGGGGTTGACATTCACAACTAGACTGCAATCTGAGATGTCTGAATCACCCCACTGGCTCCTCTGGTGGCTTGTCTCTTTGGTTTGCTGATATTGTCTTCTCAACTTCTCACATGGACATGCTCTGTAGACCTGTGTCCTGATCTCCTTTTCTTAGGCCACAGTTAGATGAATTAGGATCCACTGTAGAGGCCTCATTCTAATTTGATCACCATTTTGTGTTGAGATAGGGCCTAGTAGCCTAGGCTGGTCTTGAACTTGACTCTCCTCCTTCTTTCACCCTGGAGCTGGGATGGCAAATGAGTACCTTCTCACAGCCCAGCTTAATGATCTCTGTAAGAGCTCTTGTCTTGGGTTAGATAACTCAGTGGTTAAAAGCACTGCCTGCTCTTGCAAAGCTCCTAGATTCAATTTCTAGTAGCCATGTGATAGCTCACAACAATCTGTAACTCTATTTCCCAAGGACTTTGTAACCTCTTCTAGCCTCTACAGACACCAGGGAAATGTAAGGAACCAGCAACAGAGCTTGTGACTCCAGAATAAAAACTTTAGGGACAGCCAGGTTGTGATGCTACATGCCTTCAATCCCAGCACTCAGGAGGCAGAGGCAGGCTAATCTCTGTGAGTTTGTAGACTATGTTAGTATACAGAGTAAGTTCAAGAACAGCCAGGACTACACAGTAAAACCCTATTTTGAAAAAAAACAAGGTGGAGGAAATTTTGGAGACATATTATGGCCACCTATAGTACTTAAACAGACAACAGGTTCCTAACAAACAGTCCTAGTTATTCTGTGTGAAGCTCCTGCCTTCCCTGTCAAGGGAAGACCACACAGGACTCTGGAAGAACAGCTAGGGTCAGGTCCATGGTCAAAAGTGAGTAGAGGACCTAGGAAACAGAATGGTGTCTGTGAAGCAACAGCAGCCAGGCAGGATTATTCTTTGATACCCAGCCACTAACAGCCTGGAAAAGGAAATTGAGATAAGGTGCTGTTGTGAGGATGGACGAGGAACAAGATGGTGGATAGAGGATGGTCGCATGAGATGTTGGCATGTGGGTGATGTTTGAAGCAAACATATAGAGAGTGTAGGAAGAGTCAGGAGCAATGCCACAAAGGTTTGAGCAGGAAGCTTGGATTATCCCCCCAAAAACACAGAGTGAGCTGGTGACAAAGGTTTGATTTGATCAAGATCTGTCCACCATGCTGTGTGCTCCTCCTGGCCTGGTAGAGTCAGCCACCATGCTATGGCTTCATGCACCTTCAGACAGCCCAGAAGATGTTGCATGAGGGTACCATCTTGGACAAGTCCTGTTGCTGATGGTATGGCCCTTTCTTGTGTTTGTTAGTTTTTAGGCCTTCTACATATCTAGAAATAAATTCAAGGTGAAGGACTTCTGGCAGTTAGATTAAAAACCAGCATTCCTCAGGAACTTGTGAAGCTGTTCCTGAGTCATTTCTCTTGCCTCTAGCAGAAGAGGTATGGCTCTCCACTGACATGCGCATGTGGAAGCATATGAAAACCCCTGCTGGCCTCCAGGCCCCCTACTCACAAATCTTTGTTATACATTTCAGAGCCTACAGGGTCCTGGCCCTTCTGACCTCCCAAGGCTTCCCTCCTCCCAGATACTTGTTTGTTCTCTAAATAGGTTTCCCCTGCTTCCATTTCTGCTATCTTTTGCTATCTTACAATCTCCACTGTCCATCCTCATCTCTTGCAGACAGCACTAGCCATGTCCAATCTGATTCTCTTTCTCTTTGTTCTGGATTCTTCCAGATACTTTTGCATATTTTCTCTCACTTATCCACAACTAAAATCTTTCCCTTAGCAGCCATTTTTGTGGTTTCTTTACTGTGTCCTCTCACACAAAGTGCTGCCTGCTCCTTTAGGACCCAAGCTGTGCCCAGATTCCTGATCCATAGAAACTGTGGGGATGAAGTGAGGCGTCATTGTTGAAAGCCTCTGGGCTTGGAACTAGCTGGTTAAGCTGTATTAGTGCATTGCTGTCTTTGAGTTATGATCCCCAAAACTCCTATATGGAAGCCCCAAGACCTCAGAGTGTCACCATCTCTGGAATGCCCTGCAGTGGTTTTCACTGGAGACACTGAGAGGAGCTGATACTGGAATGGTGTGCTCCTGATCCAATTCAGGTTCTACACTAATCAAATGGGGAATTCTGAACCAAACACACGCAGGAGGCTGCCTTGTGGAGATGAGAGCAGAGACTGAGGTAACACTTTACAAGTGAAGGAGCCCCCAAACACTGTCAGCAGCCTTACAGAAACCAGAAAGCAGCCTGAGGCAAGCTCTCCTTCACAGCCTCATCCCCAGCCCTGGACCAACTGGCCTTGAGGGCTGTGAGAGAGTCAACGTCTGAGGATTTCACTGCTGTGGGATTTCATTCCAGCTGCCTCAAGTGCTGAGTTCATAAACATGGCTTCTCAAGTGCAGGTGTTGTGGACAGATGATTAGATGGTTCACTGTGGGTTACATCCCTCTAAGGCTAAGGACTTCTTATTCATCATTCCCTACAAGCCGTGATAGCATAGGAATATATCATCTTATAGACAAAGAATCTGAGGGTCCCAGAGACCGTGTCACATGTTCTGGTGGTATCTGCAGTAAGCAGAGGAGGCAGAACTGGAACAGAGGTCTCCTGACGAGGACCCCTGAGGCTGTGACTATGGAGAGACTGAGAGCCAGGCCCCAACAGCAGATCCTTCCCTTGGTGCTAAGATAGTGCCTAGGGCATGGTGGGTCCCTCCCCCAGGGGCTGTAGCTCACCTTCTCCACACTGTTCCAGTTGGTGATGGCTCCCCGGGTGATAGGGTAGTGCATGTTCAGCCTTGATAGATTATTCTGGGCCTCACTGCCAATGAAACTGTCTTCTTCTTCCAGCCCCACCAACAAATTCTGAAAAACACAGGCAAGACAGGACAGCCCTTGAGAGTGGCATGCTAGGGCTGGACTACTGTACCTGGCTCTAGTCTGTGAACATGATCCAGTGCCGTGAGGCTGCACCAATCACCAGCCCAGACATTGAGGAGAATCCCCAACCATGAACACTTTCAACAGTGGTTGTTAGCAAAGGCGGCCATTGCCTGCAAGGTCCGGGGGCTACTGAGGATCACTATGAGTACAACCACAGTGCAGGTGTGGAAACTGAGAAAAACTGAAGGGAAGGTATGGGAGGCATATCCTGCACACTTGGTCTGGACGGCTTGCTAGAAGAGGGCCTGAAGCATGAGCTGACTCCTGGGTTTCAGGAAGATGGCCTACTTTCAAGGTAGGTTAAACTTCCCATGCTGTCAGAGGGGCCTGTGTTAGCATTTTGTGTGTAGAAGGATGGAACATGTGGACATGCTGCCAGGAGGCCATGTTGAGTTTATTGGGGGAACGGGGAGGGGAGGGGAAGAGAGAGAAAGAGAAGAGCAGAAGAGAGGGGGGTAGAAGAGAGAGAGATTCCCTGCCATGTGTTCTATCTCTTTAAAGAGTGACCATGTAGACATGCCCCAGTGAGCGCAGGGCTGCTGGCATAGGCATGCATGCTTGTGTTCTTCGGGCGGGGGTGTGTCCGCAACACGGAATTGTGTGGCCATACCCGGAAGGCAAGCTAGGGTGATGTGTTTATATGCCAACAGCCTGGGCATCTACCAGGCAGGAGGAGCAGGCTGCCAGTTCTAGAGACAAAGAGAGGCTGCATCTATCTGCTCATTATAAAGGATGTGGCAGAGCCTGCAACCGGAATGGGAGCTACTTGCTCATGGCCTCCAGTCTGTTCCTAAGGTCACCTTCTTGAGGCATCTAACAAATCCAAGTATGGAAGTCAGGGCATCGGGAACCATGACAGTCACAGTAACCAAGGCAGCACAGGAGGTTGAAGGAGCCAGCCAGGGCACAGCTCACCTTATGCTGCAGTTTCCCAATGATAGTGGGGAAGACTGCTGTAGGGGCCTCGGCTCCTGCAAAGCCCACCTTGCTTAAGCCAGAACCATAGTCACAGATGACTGGTGTGTGGTCCATTGTGCTATGGTGACCTGGACACACCTGCAGGAAGAGAGCACATCATCCACTGTCCCAGCGGTACTGTGCCAGCAGCAAGCCATGAGCTCGTGTACCTAGAGTAAGGCTTGCCTGAGCAGGAGCCACTCTGCAAGTACTGTGGCAATTTATAAGTGGAGGACTTTAAATGGCTATGTACACACGCTCATCCCACAGATCAGCAGCCTGGGGCCTGCTTCAGAGGCTCCCTCCGAAACAAAGAAAGCATTTACAAAAAGCTGTGTTTGGAGTGCTTAGGACACAAATCAGTCACAAGAAACCAGTCCTGTCCGAGTGTGAACCTCTGTGAGGGTCTCCCTGGTTTGTTCTAGTTTCAACACTAAAGAAACATTGTCTCTGAAACCTCTATTGTGGACAAACTGGGCCAGAGCCTGTAGTCTGGACAAGGCCAAAGAGAAGAATGTGGGTGGGGATAGGGCAACTGGCTTCCTTCCAGTGTGGAAGAACACCACAGGAGTTGCTGCAGAGTCCACGCTCCGGACTCAGGAAATGGTACATGGTGGATGTTAACAGAGATTTTACAGCAAAAGCCTGGGCCCTAACACCCCTAATAAGCCAGGCTCAGCCGCTTGTCTCCAGTACATCATTTTGAAAAGCAGAGGAAGATTTATTCAATGTGGCCATTTTGGGAAGAGAAACATTTGGGAAGGAAGTTGTCCCCAACTTCCTCTTCTGAGACCCAGACATGAGGTTCAGGTTTAAACAGAGGGCGGGAAGTGTGCACAGCTAAGCAGTCCTGGTCAAGGTGTGGTCCTGCCTGTCACTGACCCATCACCGTCAGCTCCAGGCTGTCCTGCAGGGTGGTCTGACAAGTTCTCAGAACCCTGTGAGATCTCTCTGGAGACAAGCTCCCCCTCTGGCTGGCACCAGGCTTCAGCCTTTTCCTTCCCCAGCGTGAGACTCCTGGGCAATTCCAATGTCATGGGGTCCATTGTTTCAGTGGTCTCATAGCACAATTGATTCTAAAATATCCCCTCCTGAGCTGAACAGATTTCTCAGAAATTAAGAGGCTCTAAGCACCCACACTGAAAGCTCAACAACCACCTCAACTCCAGTGGGATCTGGTGCCCTCTTCTGGCCTCCATGGGTACCTACATGCATGCAGTACATAAATTCTTACAGATATACATAACAAATAAAAACAATCTTTAAAATAACTTCTCTCCTATCGTGAAGGTTACAAATGGGTAAAAAATGGGATTTCATTCCCACATGTGTAATTCCCTCTTCACTCAGAGCCCAGGAGCTAGAGGGCCCACAGGAACATCTTGGTCAGCACTGCTGGGCCTCCCCTGGAATTAAGCCAACTCTGCTTAACTGGAGCAGCATCTCTGTCTCCACAGTAGCTGCACAGTTGTTCTCTTCTCAGACACCAGGCCACCCACTTAGACACTGTGGGTCTCTGGTTCAGATTCTCACATTGGGGAGTAAGTCACATCAAGAGGGGTATGAAGGGTATCATGGCTTCCCTGCCTCCTATTTGGAAATAAGAGAACTTGCAGGCTTAGGCTGTGAAAACCTCCTCTTCCTCAGAGAACTGTACTAAGAGACCCACCCGGGGGCCCTGGTTTCTCTCTTTAGAGCCAACTCATCTGCCCACATCCTTAACAACACTCCTAATAAATTCCTTACGCCAGTGCTCCACTTCAGTGTCCTTACACCGTGAGCCCACATCTGAGGACTTTCAGACATTTCCTTATCCCCCTTCTGGAAGCCCTGCCATGCTTCTGGGAGTGCTATGGTTCATGTTTCACCTTTGTATAGCATTTGTGCTCCACTGTGTAGACACAAGAACAGCTCAGACACACTTGATTTCTTTCAAAGATACAGCAGTAAATCAGAGTAGAGAGAGGAATCAGAACTTTGGGGATTTTCCAAGGCTTTGGTGAACCATCTTTTTGCTGGTGGGGATCCTGTCTCTGGGCTGACAGTGATAACTGAGCAGGCAGCAGCTGCTGGAGGCTGGATTGATGGTGGCAATTTCTTAAAAATAAAGACAGACACCATGCTGCCCTTCCATAAACAATCTCTCACTAGTGTGTGGTGCCGTGTGATTGCATCTTACCAACAGCACGTGAGGGGTTCACTCTGTAGCCCAGGCTAAATTCAAACTAATAGCAATTCTGACTCAGTCTCCTCTTGAGTGCTGGGATTGCAGGAGTGAGCCACTATACCTGACTAGAACTTGAAAATTCACATGGATACCTGTGAAGTCACTAATCTCAACAGAGTGCTGAAAAATGCTCAAGGCGGCATTCACAGGTAAACAATCCCCAGGCCTTATTTGTAGCTTATAAGTACAGACAAGTAACATCATTTTCCAGGCTTTGGGACTTTTCTGAGAAAAAAAAATCCACTACAGTATCCACTGCCGCAAAATACCACCAGTTGCATCTGCTCTAACTGAAAAGGCAACCTGGGCTTCAAAACCAGACATGGCCTCTCCTCTCCATGGTAAACTCAAGTTCCCAGAAAACAAAAGCAAAAACAAACAAAAAATACAACTGTGTTCAAGATGCTCAAGGCTGACTATGGTTCTCAGCCTTCCTAAGGCTGCGACCCTTTAATACAGTTCCTCATGTTGTGATGATTTCCAATCATAAAATCATTTTATTGCTACTTCATAACTGTAATTTTGCTACTGTTATGAATCATAATGTAAATATCTGATATGTAGAATGTCTGATATGTGACTCCTGTGGAGTCACAAGCCACAGGTTGAGAACCAGTGGAGTAAAACTTCATGATTATAAAAATTTGGAATGCTGCAGATTCAGAACCAAATTTTCTGGGCTATTGTGAATCCCATAAACAGTGATTAATGTGTGGCCTAACCTTCTTGTGACTATGGAGCAAAGGAAACCTTTTAAAACATTAACTTAGCAAAATATCAGTCTCCACCAAACCCATAAATACGAATGTGGTCAGACAGTATCCAAGGCCTAGAACAAGACTTCTCCATGCTCTGTGACAGAACTGATAGGTAGTAGGATCTGGCTTTTCCAGAAGTTACTAGCACAGTTGTGTAATCTGACCCTTTCCAGTTGACCAGAATGATCAGTGAGAGCCTATGACAGGACATAGGAGTTACTATCAGCCTGGTAGGAAATGGACTTGGTTTCTAGTCATTCACTCACTTAAAACAAATGTTTGTGGCTAGGCATGATGATTCATGCCTTTAACACCAGCACTGAGCAGGTAGAAGCAAGCAGATATGAGTTCAAGCCCAGCCTGGGCTACATAGTGAGTTCTAGGCCATCCAAGACTACATAAAAACAAAGAAATAAAAACCAATCAACAACAAAAAAAAATAAACAACAAAACCACCCCAAACCGTCAGGCAACTCCTGTTGCTGCCAGGAGGGGCTTTGCATAGTCACAATTTGCCAAGGCCCACAGGAGTCACAGGGCTTCCTGCTTCCTGAAGATAAACAGTCACAGATATGATCTGGTTCCATTCCCACCTAGAAAGAAATCTTTCTTTCCCCAGAGCAGGGTGAGGCAAGCAGACAACACAAAACCATTAACTTTTGTTCAGAAGAAACCAGAAATGCTTCAGACCTGGTTCAGGTTCTGGAAACAGCCTGGCAGGGGCAGGAAGCTGGGATCTCTCCAAGGTCTGTGTGCTTCCTGGGGGCAGCCTGGGCATCTGTGGTCGATCCCAAGTGTTTATTCAGAATCAGCTGATCTTGCTTGGGAACATGTCCCTTTCCTAATAAAAAAAAAAATCCAAGACAGTTAAGCAGCAAAGACATCCCAGCCAAACCCAAGAGCTAAACACAGTGACTGCCACTTGAGGTACAACCTGTCCTCCCTCAGGGAGAGGTCTCCCTCCCTTGAACAAAACCATGAAATTAATGGAAAAGGGAGCTTACTGGTGTCTCTGAGGGAGACCACAGACCCCACCCCCACCCCCTCTGCCAGGACAGGGTCTCTGGATGTTTGTAGGCCTTTCCCTGTTGCTGGGACATTTAGACATTATGACGCAGCTGTGACCTCAGGGCCTCACTCAGGCAGGACATCAGCTCCTGCTTGAAATGATCTTGGGAAAGAATCTTCTAGGTTTTATAGCAGTTCCTTACTGTCCCTGAATTCCTTCTTGTCTGAGGCTGTGTGGCCCTCTAGATGTCTGTCCTGCTACAGGATCTCAGGGTAAATAAACCAAGTGTTCCATCCCATTTGGCAAGGGATCCAAAAGTCATAGAGAGACCAGAACTTCTGTAGAGGTCCTGCCATCCACCCAGGGTCCCCAGTTGGTGACCCAGGGCATTATGGGAGATCAAAATGGATACTCCATTTACAGGGGTGAAGGAGGAACCCAGGGCTTTGGGCAGGTCCAAGCTAATGTCAGGAAAGTGCATCCCAGTACCTAATGTCTGGAACCACATTACTGAGTGGATGCTCCACAAACAGCATTCCAGAAGGGTGTGGCCAGGCAGTGTAATTTAGCATGCTAACCTAGCATGCTGAGGCCCTGGGTTCTAGCACCAGTACCACATCATCCAGCATGGTGGGGAGTGCCCTGTACCCTCATTCTAGCCCTTGAAAGTTGTAGGCAGGAGATACATAGCAATTTGGAGACCAGCCTGGGCTATGTGAAACCCTGTCTCACAAAATAACAAAACAAAATAAAAATGATAAGAACTGGGACTTGAAACTGAGCTTCCTTAGAGGCCTTGGGGAGTCAAGACATGGACCTGAGGGGCAACAGATTTTATTCATATTTAACTGAACATGAGGTGACTCAAGACACTTTGGAAAACATTTCTTACAGTCCTGTATAACAATGCCTGCAAATCCTATCCAAGGTCTCAGTTGAGAGAGACCACAGACACACAGCCAGGACCTCTTGGCTGAGTAAACACAGTTGCTAGATAACCAGAAGCCAATGCATGGAAACAGATGAGGACAGATGGAAGGCTTTCCAATAGAACTTTCCAGACTCTGGTTCATAAATCACAAAGCCATTGCTACAAGAATGAGTTATTTCTCCCCCTCCCTCTTCCCTTGAATCACCCTCCAAAGTAGTAGTCCAAACCCATCAATGATAACTTTGTCACGTAATGCACCATCTCTGGGGTGCAGGGGTTAGAAGCAGTGAACTGGGTGGTCCCTGCCTGAGCTGCCTTGTAAGGCTATGAAAGGTGGCCCTTGAAGGTGCCATCTCATCTGAAAACCCCACAGGGCCAGGAAACATGCTTCCAAGGCAGCTCATGTTTGACACACTGGCCTCTGTCTGGTCTGCTGAGTGTCTTGGGGATATGGTGGTGGCTTGCAGAGACCACAGACTGAAGTACTGTGACCTCCATGCAGATCTGGAAGATGCACTTCCGTTTGTTGTTACTAAAGTCAGTTCCACAGGTCAGTGCTCTTCTGGGTGGAGCGTTCTTCAGATTGCAGGATTGCCTGCAGGTGTTTGTTGCGGTACCTACCACCTTGGAGGCTGCTGCAGAGGAGTCCAGAGCAAGGAGATTTAGAAGGCCCATTGAGGGTAGAGGCTTGTCACCAGGAACAGACTTCTAGGAACTGCAATCTGATTACCCTCCGATGACTGAGGGAGAAGAGTTTCTCCAAGTTCCTTCCTGGCTCCTGGCCTAGCACAGCCCCTGGAGAGTTCTCAGTCAAGATGCTGCAGGCCAGGTAGCATGGTTACAAAACAGAACTGTGGTAATAGCTGAGGACAGGGGAGTCAGAAAGCATCAGAGACAGATGATCTTGGTGTCCTAGATGTGGCATCTGTGACTTCTGGCTCACATCTGCCTGGCTTCCAGTCTGCTTGAAAAGGCAGAGACCTGGGCCTCTCAGAAAACAAAATTACTTAAACCAAAGCCAGGATCAAGAGAGCTTCGTGATACTAACATCTGTGGTTTGTGGAGGAGGCCCAGGGGAAACTAGATGGAGGCTACCATCCCTGAGCCTCTAAGGGCAGGAACAATGGGTCTCTATATATGGCTTACATCATCCGTGTGTGTGTGTGTGTGTGTGTGTGTGTGTGTGTGTGTGTGTGTGTGTGTGTGTGTGTGTGTGTGGAGAGAGACAGAGATGAGGGGGCAGATAACCTCAGGTATTGATCTTTATCTTCACCTTGTTTTAGACCAGGTTCCCTACTGTCTGTCCACAAGCTTCTGGCTCCCATTTTGACGTGATCCTTGGATTATAGATGCTCAGATCTGGCTTTTTGTGGACGAGGACTCAGTCCTCAAGCTTGCATAGTGAGCACTTCACCCATTGAACCTGGAGTTCACCAGTTTACCCAGACTGGCTAGCCAGTGGGCCCCAGCTCCCCTTGTCCCCCATCTCCCCAGTGGATTTCTAGCCCACACCACCACACCCAGCCTTTTTTTTTTAACTTTATTTATTTATTATTTATTTATTTGCGTTGGTGTTTGCCTGGAACTGGAACTACAGACAGTTGTTAGCTGCCATGTGGGTGCTGGGAATGGAACCCAGGTCCTCTGGAAGAACAGCCGGTGCTCTTAACTGCTGAGCCATCTCTCCAGCCCCCACACCCAGCATTTTTAAGGCAGGTTTTGAAAATCGAACTCAGCCCTCATGGTTATATAGCAAGCACTTTACCAGCTGAACCACTTTCCAGTCTTCAAATGCAATTCTTTTTAAAATATTTTAGACCACGGACTAAAGAAACAATTCAGCGGTTAGGAGCACTGGCTACTCTTCCAGAGGGCTGATCCCAGCACCCACATGGCAGCTTACAGCCATTTGTAATTCTAATTTCAGAAAATTCAGTTCCCTTTTCTGGTCTCTGGAACACCACACATTCAGTGCTCTTACAAACAGTGGTGGTTTGAATGTAATTGGCTGCCATAATCCCATAGGGAGTGGCACTATTTAGGAGGTGTGGCTTTCGTGGTGTGTGTAGGGAAAAGGGCCAGTGAAAGAAACCCACCCTAGCCCTGAACCCAGAGCCAGTGAAAGAAACCCACCCTAGATCTAAAACCTGTACAAGAAGATACCCACAGGAGAGGGTAAACAAAACAATAGAACAGAATGTTCACAAAGCAAAAATGCAGGGGATAGAAATACCCATTATTATGTGCATTATTTTAAAGTAAATAATGTATCTCTGAACCTCTGAAACTCTAAGCAAACCATCCCAACTAAATGCTTTCGTTATAAGAACTGCTGTGGTCATGGTGTCTCTTCACAGCAATAAAAGCCCCAAGATCCTGACAAAACACTCATACACATAAAATAAAAACATTTTAATCCAGATGCTAGGCAAGCATAGGAGACACATCTGTAACCCCAGGACTTGGAGGCTGAGGCAAAAGGTTTGCTACAGGTTCTGGGCCAACCTGAACTACATAGGAGGCTTTACCTTTTCAGGGGGGAAAAAAAAAACCTAAAATAATGGCCCTGTAGGCAAGGACTCCACGCACTTTGCCCCAGGTCTCCTGGCCTGTCCCTTGCAGCGGGGCTGGAATAAAGACAGCTACTTCTAAACCTGGTCTCAGCTACTCGCCAGGCACATTTTTCAATTCCCTCATACCACAGACTCATTTGAGTCACCCAGTGTTGTCACAGAAGGTCTGCATAACCCAAGGGCTCTCCTAGGAACACGGGTGTGTTACATTGCTGTGAAGTTGTGTTCCTAGAATTGGTTGGAAAACAAGTTTGGAGGTGTCTTGGCCCTGTCGCTGGAGCCAACAGGGTAGATCTCATTTTTTTTCTCAACAGATATGGGGTAAATGACCCTTCCAGCCACACTGGATTGTGCCCATGTTTTTCAACAGTCTCTCTGGGTCTGATGCCTGATAGGGTGTCAGGAGACTGCCGGGGTGGCTCCTCCTAGTGCACAGTACAGCTAGCCCCACCTTGAAGTACCATGAAAAGCCTGGCTTGAGGCTGTACTGAGAACTGTAGCTGGCAAGTGGCAGTGGCTGATACAGTCTATGGTCCTGGGCTCTGTGGCTTACTAATCTTCACACCAAAAAGGGAATGGGCTTCATCCACTGGTAGCAGGGTAGGCAGAACAGAACCACAGCAGGCAGAGCTCTGGGAGCAGCAGCCACAGCCCAACAGTCACAGAACATCAGAAACGAGGGTACCACACACCAGAACCCCAAGCCATAGCTGGGCTCCCAAGCTAAAAAAAAACCAAGATCCACAAGCAACTGACAAGCACTGCTGACCTTTGAACCCAGGCCTCCTACCACATGAGCTTGAAAGTCTTTCTTCAGAAATACAGAAAGATCAAACTCAGACCTTCAGCACACACAAATGAGGATGCTGAGGCCACAAGAGGGTGGGTCACTTTACAGCCTTTAGAAGCAGAGAGAGCCAGAGTTCACATGTGAACAGGACCTGGTATCTAAGTTTACAGCCACCCCCCCTCAGCTTCCTTAGGACTTTGTTCAAGGGAGAAATGATGCCAATGTGTGGCCGATAGACACTGGAAACCCGTGTCTCAGACAGGCCAGAAGAACACCAAGTCACGCTGGCGGGATCCATGACTCCTCAAGAACGGCTGTCAGTGTTCGACCGTCTCTAACAGGAAGTGGACCAGTTTACCTGAGTAATGGGCACCACTCACCTCTAATGTACCTCCACTTCTCCAGAAACAAAAAGCAGTGTGGCTTCTCCATTTGTTTGGAGCAGGTAACCGGGCTGTCACTGGCAAATGAAATGGACTCCTTACCTCCAATAAGCAAATGACCCAGCAAAGTTCTGGACTGATGGGGCACAATTCACCCCAGTACCCAACAGGACATGAAGCTTTGATAGTGCCCTATGCACTGGCTCTGATACTTCCTGGGGTTCCATCCTATACCATATAACACCCCTGACCTCCACCCCTAATACTGGTTAGGACCATTCAAGAGTCAGTACAGTAGGATGCATTTAAAAAGGCAGATTTAATACAAAGAATCATCAGCAAGGCTGATGATACTATCTAGTTCTACAGAATACCCTGAGTTTGGGGGCCAGTGTTTCTAATAAGAATGTGTCCCCTCCCCAACACTGGATCTCCTGTCGGGGAAGGTGTGCCTAAGGCCATTGGCTGGTGATACGTTATGAGTTGTCTAATCTAAATCTGTCTACCCCTAAACCAAGTGTCTTAGAGTGAACAAGAAGCACCTTCCAGAAGACAGCAGGTGGCTGAGGTGCTAGGTGGGTGAGTACTCAGGCAGTCTTGTCCTGGAAACCCTGTCTCACGTTACAAAGACGGTAACAGATTAGCCAGGGACTGTGAGTGGCCTGTGCCAGTCCACTGGCTGGCATTCATGGGGTAAAAACAAGAACCTAAAAAGAAAACCGTCCTGCAATGGCCTCTAAGCCCTCTGCTGGTCAACACTGCACACACCTACAGACAAAAATGGCCCAGAGAACCAGTCCACCATGGCAGAAGGGGGTGTGTGTGGCCTTATCAAAATCCTTAAAATTCACATTATGTCTTCTTTAACAGGACAGCCCAATTTTGAGTGACACATGGTAAGCCTAAGCCATCTGGGCAACATGGATCATGGGTTCCCAACAAAAAGACAGACATGTAAAGGCCAAGGTCCTCTGCCCTCAGGATGCTGAATAGAATAAACAGAAGGGCTGGGGGCTCAGTGTGAATTCAGCTTTCCAGCTGCCTCCAGCCAGACACTGTTGGGCATCAGGTTCTCAATTCTCCAGATGAAAAAACTGACACCCCTACAGGGAGAAGCCAGGATGCCATCCCCCATGCATCCAATTCCATACACTCAATAAAGCCCATGTTTCCCAGGATGGTCCTCAGAAGATTCCAGGCAGCAGGCGGTAGGGCACCGCAGCTGTGTAGCGCTCCCAGTCACGGCCATACTTGTTGGCACAGCGGTGTTCATCACGGACGCAGCGGTGGACGAGCAGGATAGTCATGTAGATGATGTAGAAGTAGGGGAGGAGGTGACCACCACCACAAGCCAGGCAGTAGGCTAGGCTGCCCATCAGGTCACCAGTATAGTTGAAGTGGCGGGCCACCCCCCAGAAGCCCGACACCAAGAGCTTGCTGTGGTGTTTCTGCCCATTGGCTGATGTGTAGGAGCACTCGATGGCCTTGGGTTTCTTGCCCCAAATGAGGCAGCGCCCATCTGTCCTACGGAACAGGTCCTTCTGATGGTTGGTCATTCGGAAGATGTAGTAACCCACCAAGCCGAGCAGCAGGATGCCCACAGCATTGGGAGTAGAGAGCTGCACAGGGTGGTACACCAAGTACAGGCCCTGTGCGGAGAGAGGGTATAGGAGAGGGGTGAAGGGTGGCCCATTGCAGCACACTGGGCAGCAGTGTGGGCTGAGGAGGGCAGCCCTGCTCCAGGCACCTCACACCAGTGTCCTTTTCTCTTAAGACACATAGGGCCAGGCATAATGGCACACATCTGTAACCTCAGGATGGGGGGGGGTGAGGCAGGAGCTTTGCAAGTTCAAGACCCGCTTGGACAGTTTACTGGAACCTCATCAGACTTCATTTCAAAATAAGTAAGAAGAGAGGACAGAAGATGTGGCTCAGTGACAGAGCAGCTGCTGAGTATACATAGATTCAACTCTGAGGACTGGGAAGCAGAGCGGGAGATTGGGAAGGGAGGAAAGAGGGAGACACCCAGCCTCTGAACACCCTGCCTGGTTAGAAGGTGTCCCACTTTCTGATCACTCAACTGGGTTCTGCAGCTGCTGCATTCTGTGTGCCATGAAGACAATCATGTTTACATCATCACAAGGTCTAAAAACTGTCTCTGGATTACCATTGGTTAGAGCTGGTAAGTCACATACTATTGCACAAAAGTAAACTATACAACACGTAAGATAATCTGAACATACCATGATGACAATTGATTTTACTTATCAACTTGGGTAGACCACAATGGCCACAAGGCTGGGCATCCTGTCCCACCACCCTGGCCTCTCACCTGTAGCGTGTAGAGGTAGGGTAACCACACACAGTCACCCCAGCCCAGGTACCACCCAAAGTGGTCATGGCAGATGTCAATGGTCTTCAGGTACCAGGTTTCATTCCAGAAGAAGTCTAACACGTAGATGGCCTGCAAGACAGAGCTATCACTTTTACCATCACAGCCTCATGAAAGGGAAGGATGGGGGATGGGCAGTTGTAGGACTGGGAACAATCAGTGGTGTGGAGGGGCCACTAACCATCAGCAGGAAGGGCTCCCAGCTATAGCTCCCACACATGACATGAGATGTGGAGCTCAGAGCAGAGATGACTCAGGACAGAAGAAAGGGCTTGGGGACTGTCCCTGGGAAATTGGCCCTGAGTGGTAGATATCAACAAAGACATCCACAGAGTGTCCCAGCTTTGGCCCCTGTCAGCTGCCCCTCAGAACCATGACACATAAGGTATCCAAGGAGACTGAGGCCCACTCACAGAGATGGGCATAAAGCAAAGACCATGCTTATTACTTCCCACTTCAAAGGAATATGAGGCCATAAGCTGTGGCTATGGCTGGCACACATAGAGAACCTTTCCAGAGACTCCAGACTCGCCACTAAGGTGCTATGCATATCAGCCACAGAGCATCCTGCCCTAGCCAGTCCCTTATAAAGGGGGAGTGGTACCTTACACAGGCATGCTGGGATTTGCCTACACTACTCACACACAGTCCCAGTTTTCTGAACATTAGCTGTGACAGGAAGCTGGCCCTAGGAACCCAGACCCCAATGCTCTGTGGAAAAGTGGGTCTCTTCTGCATCCATCTCTTATGCCCCATGTGGTATGAGTTTTTGGCCTGGCCTAGCCTTATGGTTTAAAACCCTAGCACAGAGAAGCTTCATAGAGGACCACAGAGAAGACTCCTCCCAGAGGCCATGGTCCAGACTATATCATCCACTCCTCAGATCCTCAGGTGCAAATGACCAGAGCCAGTAGGAGGCAGGGATTTACTCTATCCAGTCTGGTCCCACCCTAGGAGAGTCAGCCAGCCTAAGTTGTGCCCATGGCCTCATGCTGGCCTCCTTCTCCCCTGCAATCACTGTCACCTGAGACCCTGCAGCCCTGATGGACACACCAGGCCACCTCCCAACACCCTTGGCCACTTTTTCCTCACTATTTTTTTTAATGTTATTTATTTTCTTTTCTTTTGCACATAAGTGTATTCAGTACATGTCTGGGCACATATATGTGTGGGTGCATATGCTATGCGTGTGTGTGTGTGTGTGTGTGTGTGTGTGTGTGTGTGTGTGTGTGTGTAAGCCAAAAGTTGAAGTCTCCCACCTTGTTCATTGAGCAAGATCCCTCAGTCAAACCCAAAGTTCACAAATATGGCTCGTCCCACTAGTCAGCCTGTTCTGGGAATCCCTTGCCTATGCCTTTTGGGGCTGGAATTACAGGTGGGCTTAGCATTTACGTGGGTTCTGAGGATCATGCTTTTAGGGCAAGCATTTGAACCACAGAGCCATCTCCCTAGTCTTATTGTTGTTGTTGAAATAAGGTCTCACCCTCTGGTTCAGGCAGTTCTCAAACTTAATACGTAGTCCCCAGGCAGCCTTGAACTCAAAACAATCCTCCTGCTGTAGCCTCCTGAGTAATAACCGCTCATGAATAGATGGAAATCTCCAAAAGGGCCCATGTTGGTCCCACCTGGTCATAAACTCCCTGGTTCTCGATGCTCCAGACAGAGGCCCTTCCTCAGTGTCTCAACCTCTCCCACCACGTAGACTATACAGGCCACTGCTTGTGCCCAGAGCATGATTGAGGTCTCCCTTCCCTAGATGGTTAATGAAAGCCCATTACTCTCAGATCCCATCTGATTGCAATCCCTAAGGAAGCCCAACTGGGCCAGGCCAGACTGCATGGTGTCTGCCCTGTCCCTTCTGGGGCTAGCACAGAGGCAGAGGTATCTAGGTAAGGGTGGATTCTCAGCATGTGCTCACTGTGACCTGGAAAGGCCAGCTCTGAACAGATGGCATACTGGTAACTCTCCCAGAGCCCAGCAGGTGCAACACCCCATCCTCTCTGGCTGCATGCACACTAAGTTACCTGCAGGACATTGACCAAAATCATGGAGTTGGTCACATGGCCATAAAGCTCCTGCTGCTTGGCAGCAAAGGACAGATTGATAAGAGTCCAGGCTACAATCCCCGGGCGTCCATTGAAGAACAGCTTGAAGTCAAACCACTTTCCAATGCGGGGGTTGAACTCAATACCCATCATATAGTTGTAGAAGAAATTGCCTGTGAATTTGCTTAAAAACATCAAAAACAGACACATTAAAAAGCTGTTTTAAATTTATTTTATGTGTATAAGTATTTTTACCTGCATGCTTTTCTGTGCACATATATGTACAATGTCCTCAGGGGCCAGAGAAAGGCATGGGATCCTCTGTAACTGGAGTTACAGACAGTTGTAAACTGCCATGAGTGCTGGGAATCAAACCCAGGTCTTATGCAAGAGTAGCCAGTGCTCTTAACCACTGGGCCATATCCTCTGCCCTCCAAAGACACTAGCACATCTTGCTACATGTGGCTCATCCAGCTTTATGGACACCAGTGTTCAAGTGCTGGCAAGTAAAGGAGGCAGTGTGGATGCAGCCATAACCACAAAGTGTCCACACAGGAGAGGATATGGCAGCCTTGCCCTCAGCACCAAGAGTACACTGTGCACAGCAGAGATACAGAATACAGGATTAAGAAAGAATCAAGTGTCCTGTGCTCACAGCCTAAGCCCCAGTTAGATAATGGATGATTGTATGGGTAGATAGAAAGGTAAGTAGGCACATGAGTGTATGGTGGGTGGATGAATGGATTGAATTGATGTGATGGTAGGTAGACTGATGAATGGATAGATGGTAGACAGTAATACATGTATGGGTATGGGTAATACATGGGCAGATGCATAGATAAGTGGTTGTGTGAAGGAATAAATAGATGATAAGTGGGTAGGTGGATAGAGAGATGGACAGATAAATAAGTAGATGGGATGGAACTGGATGGCTGGCCTCTAACCCAAACTTTCCTTGAGAATGCTTTATGCAAGCAGGGTTCTCCTGGGAAGCAGCTACAGTAAAAATCATAAGATTCTTTTCTAAGGCCAAGGCTGTTTCACAAGAGATAATCCAAAGAAAGAGGCAACGATCTACCTCTGCCTCAGCCAGAACTTGTCCTTCTGGTTTAGCTGCTCCTGTGGCAGCCTTGGTTGCCTCTCAAGCAAGGAAATCCAGACTTCCAAAGGAGGATCCCAGGTCTCATTTCTCAGGGCTCCTCGACTTGTCTGCATGGGAGCCCACAACCCCGGGTGGAGGTACCCACCCATCCTAGGCTTGACCGGCCACTAAGGAACTTACCGGTCTTCAACACTGGTGGGGAACAGGTAGCCCTTGATCATTGCGAATGTGGATACAACATAGCCCAGAATGTTGGCACACCACAGCAGTGGGATCCAGTTGTCAAAGATGATGGTGGGGGAGAACCAGGATAGGAGGTAAGCATTCAAAAACCAGAGGAGGTGAGTAATGAGCCAGGCTTGCAGCCCGTTCACCTCATACTTGTTTACAACCCCTACAGAAGGAGAATCAAAAAGCATTCTCGTTAGATCACGTGGCCTGGCTGTGTACCTGCCTCACCCTACCTGCTCCTTTGCCTCTGCTGCTGGAGACCCTTGGCTGGAGCCCCAGGGTACCATTCCAGGAGGTATCTTCTGTTACATACTTAAGCTGTCAAGCCAGTGGCACCCCTCACACAGTGAGAAAGTGGCTGATCCTACCAAAACCAGAGCGAGGGAACTCTGAAAGTTGCTTCTCACGCTCTTTAGGTCTGTGAGGTGTTAGCACGGACCACCCAGTGTCAGGTAAGGCAAGGTCAAACCTATATTCTCTCAGGCTCCTCTTGTGTTTGCCACTCTGAGAGCTTTCTGCCAGAGAAATAGGCTGGATTCCAACCCATGCCATTAGTGTGAAACTGGGCTCCCTGAGGGTTCTTAGGGATGACCCATGGATTAGTGGTAGGGCTGGGCTTGCTACAGTGTTATGAGAAGTGGGACTGGAAGGCAGCAGAATGAGGGGCTGGATTCCTGAGTAACAAGGTGCCATGTCTATAATGACATGGGTGGTCTCTAGAACCTTGAAGCCATGTGGACAATATCCAAGCTAAATTAGTTCTTATCTGGGATGTAGTGTCGGAGAGCAGTTCTGGGAGTCAGAGACAAGGGGCGGCCAGGGTAAGACACCTACCAACTCAAAGGCAAAGGTTACCTGCTGGAGTTACGGCACCTTCTTGAACACCTCCCACATAGCCTGGTAGAAATTTGTGGCAGAAGTCAGGAAGCCAGGAGTAAAGAAGCACCTGAAACAGAATTTTAGTCAGACAGATTGACAGCCTGCAGACGGTGTGATTTGACCTAGTCTAGTTTTATTGGACAGCTATGAACGTAAGGCACTGTGCTCAGTGCTCCAGGAGATGGGCAGGCTTCCCACCAAATGTGTAAATACCTATTCCATCCATGGCCTAGTAACCTCTCAAGTCAACACATGGGTCCTCCCAACCCCTTTTCAAGGCCATTTAAAAACACTGAGATTCCATCGACACCCTGTGAAGCCCACCCTTTCAAATATCACGGTTCAGAGTCATATAATAGGTTCACAAGACCAGGCAACTATCACCACAGTCTGACTTTAGAATACTATCAAAGAACCCTAACATAAGGGAGAAATAATTTGCCTGTTAAGAGTACCCGTTATCCAAAGGACACGGGTTCGATTTCCAGCACCAGTACCCACATGTCAGCTTATATCTGTCAGTAATCCCAGTTCCAAGGGATCCTATGCCTCGCTCTTCTGTCTTCTTTTTTTTTTTGTTAAACAGGTTTTTCTAGGTAGCCCTGGCTGCCCTGGAACTCACTTTGTAGACCAGGCTGGCATCAAACTCAGAGATCTGCCTGTCTCTACCTCCTGCATGCTGGAAGTGAAGTCATACACCACCACTCGGCACAATAAATAAATCTTTTAATTTTAAAAAAGGGAAGCCCTGTTTCCATTGTTAACTGCCTCTAGTCCTTTCCCACGGTCCCTGATCATTGCCAATCTTTCTAGCTTGTGAATGTGGTCTGGACATTTCACATGAATGCAATCACTGGGACTTGTCTGGGCACCTTCCACTCGGCAGCTATTTCCAACACTGATCCAAAGAGTATCCTGTACCAACACTCATGAAGAAATGAGTACAGCCTAATAGTATTCTACATATGGACAGAGCACATGCTATTTATCCTGAACTCTATTGGACAGCTGGGCTTTCTATGCCTTGGCTACCATGACTCATGTTATCCTCATCCAGAGGACCAGGGCAAGGAAAAGGAAAGGAACCCTGGAGCACAAAAGCTTGGGCCCTGGAGAGACAAGTCTCAATGCAAAATTCTGCCTGGGAAAAAGCAAGTTGACCTGCATCCCATGTGGTTCCCTAACAATCCTGCCCTGTGTGTAGACTTAACAACACTCTCTGCCCAACACTCAACCTGTGAAGGCTGAGCCTACCCACTGAATTCAGGTCAGAGAGGCTGTATCCCAGACAAAGACATCCTTGGCCAGGACTATCTGGCAACCTGTGGAAGCAATAGCCTTGGTTTTACTGAGAGTCTAGGACACTCCCTCCCAGGGGTTCCTATGAGAAAGATTCCAGGTGTGTAAGGTCTTCCTAGGCCAGCCTTTGCTCTCCCATGTACTTTGCTTCACCGCCTGGTGAGGGCATGCTGCTGAGCTACAGCTAGGTGCCACAAACCATGAAAGAATACATGTGACACACAGATGCTTCCTGCTCTGTATATCTGCTTCACAGGTAACTGCTGCATCCTGAGAATATGCATATCACTCTGAGTCACAAGACCCTGGCAGCAGGACACGTTCCCCATCCACTGCACCCCAGCCCCAAGGCATAAGACTGACCTGGAAGCTGACCCACAAAGCATATAGTTGGACAGCTTTAGCTGTCACAGGTGGTGTCTTGGCCCAGATGTCTGCCAAACTCACACGACCAGTGGCTATGTCCACTACGGGGGCCGTCAATGAGCAGCTGTACTGATCACATGCCATGATGAAGTAGTAGACGATGAACGGGGCAAAGAGCAGCAGGAAAATGACACTGGCCAGGGAGAACCAGTCTACTTCCCTGAGAGAAAGACAAAGAGCGAACGATCACCATGAGACCTCCTGTTCTCAAGCCCCTGAGGAGACTAACAGACTTCTTTCTGTCCTTTGGAGCCTATGATGGGGGTTTCTAAGACATCCTCCCATCCCTTGACCCTCACAGGGGTCAGGGATCTCTCTGAAATGTCCTTCTGAGATTCCCTTTTGTCTCTAAGACCCCATGGTAGGGTACCTAAGACACCCTTCCATTCTTCTGAGATTCTTTTCTGTCCCTTGAGCCCCACAGGGGTCTCTGACATGCCCTCCAATCTCCTTGGGCCACATGGATGTCTCTGAGGTGTCCTCCTATTTTTGGAACCCCTTCAGAACTCCTATGAGTGACCATCATCGTTATCACTAGATGATGTCTTATCTGTGGCCACCAACAAAAGCCCCACCATGAGTACAGGGAGCTCTTCATGACCCACAAGGCCAGTAGCTTCCCTGGTCCTTAGCCAGGGAGGATACTTAACACAAAAGGTACTCATATTGCTCAATGGCAGACAGAGCACCATGACAACACAGGGCCCCTAGGTTGCTGGCAAGGCTCCAGAGGACCCTTAGGCCACCTGAAATACCTTGTATCCTGGCAAGGTAAAGTAGATGAAAGTCTCATACCTGATCTCAGGTGATAAGTTGTATTTAAAAGATAGGCAAGCTGAAAATAGCTCAGCAGATTACTTTCAGGCCATGGGCATGAGGTGTTTGAGTCCTCACCCCAAGATACCTAAGGATACATACAGAGATATCTCAACATACAGGGAGGGGACGTGAGGAGAGCCAGGTATGAGACTATTTCCAGCCCCAAACACTTCAGACAAGGAATAATCTACCCAAAATGGTTTCAGGGTCTTCTTCCCAATTCTTTATTTTGTAGAATGGGAAACAGCTTACCTTTCATTTGTCTTTAAATAAAGTAATAATTTTTTTTCTAGGTCTATAACAACCCTGAGACTGAAACTCTTGACATCTCAGTTTACCGTCTAGCTAGTAAGACCTGTTAGCTGCTTACCAGGCCCGGCCCCACTGCCCTTGAGAGTCAGCCTTGCCATTCGGACTCTTGGTTTTGGGGGGGTTGTGCTGGGATTTTGAAGCCATCAGGTCCTGCAGGAAGAAGAGGGTTTCAGATTCTCCCAAAAAGCCAGATCCCCACACAATCCACACGGGGTACGGCCCCCTTTGCAGTCCCACACAGCAGCCAACAGTGCCCCATCTCCTCCATCTCTAGTGCCCACACTAATCTCAGTAAACTCAGGGCCACATGCCCACATATCTTCCAGGAGATTCAACAGAAGAGACTGGCATTCTTCTTGCCCTGACTCACTGATAAGTCCCAAGGATATAAAGCTTGGCACCAAAGTGCTAGTCTGATCTAACCTGACAGAAAATTGCAAAAGCCAATGAGGAAAGAACTTTAGACATAAACACTGAAGATACTAACGAATCCTGTGTTTGTGGAGACAAGGGTCTTAGTTTGTAGCCTAGATTAGCCTGGAAATCACAGCAATCTTTCTGTCTCAGCCTCCTAGCTGCTGCGACCCACCACATCTAGCAATAACATGCATCTTTCAAGATGAAAAAACAAAAGAAAACAAAACAAAAAACCCTGAAGGACTGACAGGATGGTCCAGGGGATAAGGGGTGCTTACTGCTGAGGCCGACAGCCTGAGTTCAATTCCTGGGACCCAGATGCTAGAGAGAGAATAGGTCTTAAAGGTTGACCTCTGACCTCTATGCACTATGGCATACCCCCTCCCTCCAAAACAAGTAAATAAAATGTGATTAAAATAACCAGTGGGGCTGGTGCCATGGCTCAGTTGGTAGAGTTCACAGAGTCTAGCATGCACAAAGCCCTGAGTTCAATCCCCAGCACCACATAAACTGGGCATGGTAGTGCACACCTGAGGCAAGAGGATTAGGAGTTCAAGGCCAGCCTGGTGTACATGAGACTCTGAAAAAAATAGTAAATATTTTAAATTTATTTGGAAGTAATGTATCTGGCCATACCTTTGTTATAGGTACCAAATTCTGTGTGTGTGTGTGTGTGTGTGTGTGTGTGTGTGTGTGTGGTGGGGAGTATAGGCTATGAAGGGCAGCTGAGTAGAGGGGATCCTCTTCCACTCCCCAGCCTCACAGAACAACTGACATGTGACTGATGCACTGATTTCTTCATTTGGGGGTTACTTTTTGAAATTTTATTTTATCTAATGTGTATGGGGATTTTGCCTGCCTTCAGTATTCACAGAAGGTAGAAGAGAATGTCAGGTCCCTTGGAACTATAGGGGAGTTACAGATGGTTGTGAGCCACCATATGGATGGGTACTGGGCATCAAACCCAGGTCCTCCAGGAGAGCAGCCAGTAGTATTCTTTGCTATGGAGCCACCTCTCCAGCCCATTGCCACTGCCCATGCTCACAGGCACTGTGAGCAACATACTCACCTTTGACCTCTGGGCCAGGGGTTTCACAACAGAATGAAGTCGTCTTTCTTAAAACTGACTCTCAAAATGTCCAGGTTCAGAAGTCCTCCAAGGTCTGCTCAATCCTTGCTCATATACTGAGCAACACCTTGCCACAGAGGCCACAAAGTTACCCAAGGAGCTGAAATGTCAAGGTCAAAGGCAGATAAGAATCCACACTCCTTGCATGTATCAAGGTCACTGCTGCTATCAAGCAGGGGACAGAGTCCATCTAGGGGTGACTGAGCCAAGTCAGCAGGGAGCATGTGGACCCAGCACAGGCAGGCTATAGACATTAACAGATTTTCCGAGGATGCTGACAGCTGCATCTGCACATGTAAGCCATTCTGGCACTCCCTGGTACTATCTCTTACTCTGGAGCTGGCACATTCTCATGGAATATACTAGAAGCCACTGAGATGGCTTCTTTGTGAAAAAAAAAAACAGACTACCTCAGAAAACAACCTGGACTGGGATGGGAACCAGTCTCTATGGGAATGCAAGAGAATCAAGTATCCCATGGCACATAAATGTATGTCTCCAAGGATTTGTGTTGGTCATCATTATAAAAGACAGACAAAGAAGGTTCATTGTTATCCCACATTTAATGAAAACAATGGACCATGCATGGTGATGCTTGTCTTTATTCCAGTACTTAGGAGGCAGAAGCAGACAGATCTCTGTGAGTTTGAGGCTTTACTGGTATAGACAGTGAGTTCCAGGTCAGCATAGCAACAAACAAAAATAAATTAAAAAACAAGGAAATAATATGACTCAAGTCAAGAAAGCCAAAGGCTTTAAGCTGAAAAGATATTAGCCAAAGGCAAGAGATAATCAAGGGACACACTAAGCCACCATCTGCAGCCTGACCACACATCAACTAGAAGACATCCACTAACCTAAGTCAGTGGGATGATTTCAATGGCACTTCAGAAAGAGAAAAGCAAAAAGTGTTCATGATGGGGCTGGAGAGATGGCTCAGAGGTTAAGAGCACTGTCTGTTCTTCCAGAGGTCCTGAGTTCAATTCCACCAACCACATGGTGGCTCACGACCATCTATGATGACATCTGGTAACATCTTCTGAATACTGTATATATAATAAATAAATAAATCTTTTTTTAAAAAAAAGTGTTCATGATGAACCTCCACATAGATCTGAGGGGAGGGGCCATGTGGGATACCAACATCTGCGATGGAAAAAACCTGTAAAAGATACTGCTACCAGGATGGCTGGTTCTGAAAGCAGAATGCCTGTGGCCTAAAGAGGTGACACCCAACACAAGGGAAGGTGTCAGGCCTGGCCTTCAAGAGTGACCTTGAACCCCTCATTCTTCAGTCTTCACTTCCTAAATACTAGGGATGAGGTGTATACCACCACAGTTTTTAATTATTAGTATTTATTTACCCCGTGAACGGTAACATGTGTGGAGATCAGCAGACAGCTACAAACATGTGATGCTGAGCCATCTAGACTCTTCCAGTTACTGGAACACAAACAAACCTTTCAGCATCTCTCATGATTTCTGCAGATCAGAAATTAGGAGAGGGATTGGCTGCAGGATATTATATATTTAATAGGTGTGTCATGGGAGTATCCAGCTGTACATTAGAGTTTTACCTGCCCAGACTCTCCTCTCACAGGGCCATGTGGGCTGACTTGGCTTAGTTCACGGGTGGCCTCAAGGTAGTGAGAACCCTCACAAAGGCAATGCTGGGGGAAGGGGAGCTTTTCAGGTCTTGCCTTGGAGGGTTTAAGACATCACCAGACCCTAGTGTCCACAGCTTAGTCATCCACATCCTTAAGGGGCAACAGCAGGGTATGGTTAGAGGGGCTACTGCTGGAGCTGTCACAGGATGACATATCCCATCACCAGCAGCTACCAACCATTTAGCATCTACCAAGAGCCAGGTGCCCAGCCTACCTGAAGAATGAGCAATGTTACACTCGCCTACTTTACAGTTGAGACACTGGGGAAGAGGAAGGCAGGGCAATGTGAGGACTGCTAACACGACCTAGGAGACAAGGCTGGGTCTGGGACTCCACTTCTGGCATCCTGGGAGGCTATGGAGTAATGATGGCATGCCTAACTTTGCATAACAGATTCCATGTAGGGAAGGCATCTAGGTTGCTAGAATTTTCCAGAAGCAATAAGACGTCCAACCTGGTGATCTGTTAGCCCACCGGGTATGGTGTTAGATTTTAAGATGAAAAGGTAGGAAATCCTAGACGTGGTGAAAAGCATGTTCACCTGCAGGTACCGATAGGAATTTATCCTGGGAAATACTCGGGGTGGTGGCAGCAGGCAGATGCAAGAACTTCCTGCAGTACCTGTACAGACACGAAAAGTTATGTCACATCCACTCACAATCACCTGAGAAATTACATGTTCCGACATCCAGGACTACAAAGAGCCGGCTCTGCAGGTGTCAGGAGAGGTCAGTCCTTCCATATCAAGGACCCAGAAGACAGGTTCCACTTTGGTCCTCAGGAGTGTGGGCCAACGAATATGTCTACACTACCCCCTCTACACCAGAGCATTCACAGATTCCTGGGGAAGCTGGGTCCTCATTCCACAGGAGATAGCTGCCTCTCCTACCCACAGGCCCAGGCTAAGCAAAGCAAGGTCCACCGCTGTACTTGCTCGAAGGTTCACCTGTCCATCTGAACAATCACCCCACCCTTCCCTACTCCCTACCCCCGCCGCCGCCGCCACGGTCCACTTCCCCTAGGACACATCTCTCCAAACAAAGCACACAGCCCCCACTCCTGTGCATATGCCCCTAAACTACACACTGGTCCCCCTCACCTGCACACAATCCCCCAAATATGCACATTTGTTCCCCAATCTCCCCCCAAACTGTGCAAACGCGCATTCCCCAATCGACATACACATTCGGATCACACACACATCTCACAACTCACACACTGCCTCCTTTCCTAAATACTCGCCCTCTTCCCCCAATCTGTACACCCGACCCTCTCCTGCGCTCTTGACACCCCCCACCTTCCATCTGTGCACACGATCCCACTCTCGCACTCAGTCCTGGTCAGCAGACACAGAACCTCACCTGCATGCGGGATCCAGGTGGTTGCCCCCGCGCTCCAGCCGTGCCCCAAGTGTCTTCTGAAGCTCTGCCCCCCCCCCGGTGACGTGTACCACAGGCGACCAATTGAGAGTGGATTTTACAAGCCGCGCCCTGCAATTGGTGAAGACAGTGAGCTGACTCGGAGCCCACCGGGCCCGCCAGTCGGCAGCGGCGGGCTTAAGATTGACAGCAGGGCCGGCTCCGCCTCGCCCACGCCTCCCACCCTGGTATCTCCTGTCCGACCAAGCTTGGTGGGAGAAAGGATGCAAATATGGACTCCACCGCGCAGGCTCCGACTCCGCTCCTCCAATGCCTCAGTTTACCCAGCTGCAAAGCTCCTACCTAAAGGAGCATCTGCTGTATAGACTAACAGATGCTGCCATGGAGGAGAGACCAAGAGAGCAGACCAGTCCCGCAAGCCGGGGGCAACTAGCTGGGAAGTGCAGGCTGCTGAAACCCTAGCCTGAAAACCCAACAGGACTGCGGGTGGGCAGGACTCGGGCACACGTCCGTCCGTCCCCAGAAAGGTCTTTGGGCAAAGTCCGCTTGCATTCAATCCAGCTGAGCCTTAACATTCTCTCTTCATCTCCTCCTTGCCAACTGGCCTTAGTTGCAGTTTCCTCTTCCGCCCCTCCCCACCAAAGACTGTCTGTCTCCTCTGCTGCCACAACAAATGGAAAACGGAAGTGACTTCAGCACTATTAACTGCATTATTAACACTATTAGTCTGCGTGCTGGTGCCTCAGCTGTCCAACAATGTCCTTTATTACTCCTTTTTCAAACCCCAGGATCTAGTTAGGGTGTACATTTGAACAGAATAATCGGTTTTTTACCAAATATGGGGTTGAGTACTTAACTGCTCTTCAGGGTCCAATCACCAGCACCCCATGATAACTCTACCATCAGTAACTCCAGTTCCAGGACATTTGGTGCCCTTGACATACTTAAAACAGGATACATAGATGGTCACCCCTGGAGTTGTGAGCCAACAGTGAGTACTGGGAATCGAACCTGCATCCTTCCTCTTCAAGAGCAGCAGGTGCAGTTAATCTCTGAGCCATCTCTTCCACTCCCACCTTTCTCTTGATTAATAATAAGTGCAGTGGTATTTTGAGACTGGTAAATACAATGTTACCCAGCAACCTTTAACCTTTATGACATAGCATTCACTGAGGGCAGTTGGGCTATCAGTTACTTCTTGGTACAAAGAATTGACTTGATTGCATCATTCTTTGAACCTTATTATTAAACTGTTAGTTATTATTTAATGTTTTCTATCAAGAATTCAGCTCTTTAACTTTAAAAAAAAATAAAATTTTTGCCTGGTGACACATGACTTTAACCCCAGCAGTCAGGAGGTAGAGGCAGGCAGATCTCTGTGTGTTTGAGGCCGGCCTGGTTTACAGAGCAAGTAACAGAACAGCCAAGTCTTACAGAGAAACCAAGCCCTGTCTCGACAAAACAGAAAAATATACTTCTTATTTATTACTATGGTGCAATAGTCCTCTAACTTCCTACTACTTTAATCCATTAATACAGTTTATGTTCTGGTGACTGTCTAGCCATAAAATTATTTCATTGCTACTTCATAACTGTAATTGTGCTACTGTTATGAATCATAATGTAAATATTGATGTGCAGGATATCTGGTTGAGAACCACTATGTGTGTGTTCACTGGGGGGAGGGGAGCACATGCTGTGACCTCTGTGTGGAGGTCAGAGAACAACGTCATGGACTTAGTTCTCTCTTTCTAGCTGTATGTGAGTTTCAGGGATTGAACCCAGGTAGCCAGGCTTGTGCTCCAAGCATTCTACCTATTGCCCTATTCTGCCAACCCAAGCCGTTTAACTTACTTTTATCAGAACGGACCAGTGGGTTTCTTTTTTTTTTTTTCCTTACTGATCCTGTGTTGTATAATCTCATATTTGATCAGTGCGGCCCTTTCAAATTTGGATCATGAGTGTGTGTGTGTGTGTGTGTGTGTGTGTGTGTGTGTGTGTGTGTGTGTTGTACTCTATTCTGTGCATGCTCCTGTGTGGAGACCAAAGGCCTAAATCAAGGATGTTCCAATATCTCTCTCCATCTTGTCCTTTGAGATAGGGTCTGTCATTGAACCTGGAGTTCTCTGATTGGCTAGACTAACTAGCCAGCGTGGGTATTTTTGAGTGACATGTCTTAACCTTCCTTGAGAACAATACCAAGCTAGGTCCTGATTGTCTGCCACACAATGTGCCAATCACTGAGAGGAGTTTTGCAAGGCAGCTGGGGGTAGAAATGGGCAACTGGATCTTCAATCTACTCCTGGAGGGTAGGATTTAGGATATTTATGGAGTAGGGAACAGGGCAACGAATGGCCTGGGGAAAAGATGGAGGTGAAATGGCTTGTGGTTCGTGTGTGCAGTGTAAAAGCATAGTTTTACTGAGGGCATATGTTTAGAATGGATGTAGCTTGAGCTGAGATTGGACTTTTCAGTCTTCTAATAGCAAAAAGTCATCCAGTAGTCTTCCAGCTAGACCTATGTCAAGAGGTAGGGTGTGTGTGTACCTGGACATGTAGGCCAGAAGGCAACTTGGGTATCATTCCCTAGTACATGTGGGGTTTGTTCTGATTTGTGATGAGATCTTACCAGTGTGGACCTTGTGCCAAGTAGAGTAGGCTGGCAGGCTGAAAGCCACAGAAACCTGTGGTCTCTGCCTCCCCATAACTGGGTGAAGTATGATCCTAATAAGTCTTATTAGTAAAAACACAGACTCAGATATTAGGGTGAAAGCTAAAAGAACAGAGAAGCAGAGCAGCAGCCACTAGAGACTTCTTACCTCTACAAATCCTCAGACTGAATGGGGACTGAGATCCTGTCTCCACCAGCTTTATATTTGCCTCTACCTTTTGAATGCTAGGACTAAAGGTGTACGTCATCACTGCCCAGCTTCTATGGTTAACTAGTAACTAGCTCTCCTCTCAGATCCTCAAGCAAGCTTTATTTGTCAGAACACAAACAAAATATCACACAACAGCTAGGATTATGAGCAGTTGCCACCATGCCTGCTTTTGTGTTGTTATGCCTGCATGTAAGAATTTCCACGATTGCCACCAGGGAGGCTGGACATGCTGTAAAGAGTGAGCATTTTATTGTTACATACAGGTTTCCATGAACCTGGGTCGATAGCCTAGTTCCCGCACAGGGGAAAGGCTAAGGACCCATTGCCCCGACCAGTGGGGGGATCTTTAAAGAAAACCTACGTAATCAAGATGGGACACACCTTGGGTTCCAGGATTGGGCAAAGGGGTAAGGTGCAGCAGCTATTGGAGTTTTCTGTCACAAATCCAGTCTTTGAATCCATTGGCTGCTGTGGAAGTTCACTCGAAGACCTAGGCCCTGCCCCCAGAATGTCTAGGTCCTTACAGTGTGTGTGTGTGTGTGTGTGTGTGTGTGTGTGTGTGTGTGTGTGCAACTAGTTCTGGAATCAAACTCATGTCTTCCTGCTTGCAAGGCAAGCACGTGACCAACTGAGCCACCTCCCCAGCCTAAGCCTCAGACTTTACAGGTCAGAAGAGCAAAGCTGGTAGATACAACTGAGCTCAGCTGTGTGACCTCTAGAATCAGTCACATTTAAAGTCCAATTTAAGAAAGTAAAACAGAAGAACCATAGGGGAAGGGTGTCTCCAGGGTTAGAGAAGTAGGAAGAACAAAGGTTCCTGGAACACTTCCCTAATGGATGTGTTACAGCTGAGGGAAAAGGCTTCTCCAGTGGAGGTTGTCATAGGGTTTTTATTGCTGTGAAGAGACATCACGACCACAGCAACTCTTATCAACAACACGTTTAATTGGAGGAGAGGATCTCTTACAGTCTTGGAGGTTCAGTCCATTATCATTATGGCAGGGAATGGCATGCAGGAAGACATGGTGCTGAAGGAATAGCTGGGAGTCCTACATCTTGCAGGCAACGGAAAGTCAACTGACTGTCACACTGAGTGAAGCTTGAGAAAAAATACCTCAAAGCCCGCCCCCGCAATGACGCACTTCCTCCAACAAGACCACACCCACCCCAAGGCCACACCTCCTCTAACATAGCCACACCTCCTTTTAGTGCCACTCCCTTTGGGGCCTCCATTTTCTTTCAAACCACCACAGAGGTGTTGCTTCTCTGAGGGGGAATGGTTCCCCAGTGGAAGGGTTACAGCTCTGCTCTGAGAGGAAAATGCAGATATTACATACAGCCCTGTAATTACAGAAGGGAAAGGCCGGGAGCCACAAAGTTACACTGCACAATAACTTCCACAAGAGATTTATTGAAAAAGACACAAGAGGGTGGCTGTCTCTCCTTGAGTGAGAAGCCATGGAGAACTGAGCAGGAGACAGGCACATATAGGCTTCTTGGGAGGGGAGTTTTTCCAGGGTGGAAATTTCCAGGGTTGGAGAATTGGTGAGATTTTACGCCAAGCTGATAATTGGTGGGATTTCATGCTCAGGAGTTGGTGGAATTTGGTAGATTTTCAAGCCTGGAACCTTTTACCCTCTAGGTTTAATTTGCCTCAGTCCAGGCCAGTATAGTTTGTTGTTTAATGGTTTCCAAAGTAGAGGGCTGTCCTCCTATAGAGACATATCTTTCCTGAGAATAGTTCCAGACTCTTCAGAGTTGTTTCTGAACTGTCAAAGACTGATGTGTGCAGTCAAAGTGTAGGATGAAAAGTCCAAGCTCATGTTGGGTTTGAAGATCCACCAATCTCTGGGCTTCTCGAAGCTCAGGACTTGAAATCCCACCAATTCTCATCCTGGAACTCTCTACTCTGGAAAACTGTCCCCGAGGAACCCTATATAAAGCCTATTCCCCCCCCCCCCACCTACTGCTTCTTGTCCAATCAAAGGAAACTACCCTTTTGTGGTCTTTCCTAAGAAATCTCTTGTGTGAGATTTTTTTGTATGGTGTGACTGCCAAGATACTTTTCCCTTCAGACCTGCAACTGTTATGCCCAAGTGTAAGAATTTCCACCAGGGATGCTGGACACGTTCTTATGAGTGGGGATTTTATTGCTACCTACAGAGAATGAGAACCCCAGTCGATCACCTAGCTCTGCACAGCAGAAGCGGGGTAAGAGACCATTGCTCCAACGGGCGGGGAGGGAGATGTCTACATAATCAAAGATGCGACACACCTTGATGTTCCAGGATTAGGGCAAAGGGGTAAGGTGCAGCAGCCACGGGAGTTTTCTGGTGCGAATCCAACCTTTGACTCCATTGGCTGCTGTGGAAGTTCACTCACAGACCTGGGCCTTGCCCCCAGAGTGAATCCAGGTCCTTACAACACTTGTGTTGGAGAAACCTTTCCCCTGAGAGCTGTAACTCTTAACACACAGGGCATCCAACAGAGGTTGTTGGATTTGACAGGTATCCAACAGAGGTTGTAGCCAAGTATTTTTTTTTTATTATTATTTATTTATTTATTTTTTTTAGCACAGTCTGAGGGATTTGGATTGGCTTTTGTCAGAGGGAAAAGGGCTGAGGAGTAGAGGCCTGCCCTGGAGAAGTCCAGCTGAATCTCCCTTGCTTGGGGTTACCCAATGCCTGCAAGAATGAATAGTAGTGAGAAAGGGCACAGAACGACACACACATGGATATAGAGTGTTTACTCAACTGTACTGCCTTGTTTTTGTCTGCTTGACACAAGCTAAAAAAACACCTGGGAAAACAGAACTTCACTTTAGGAATTGCCTCTATCAGATTGGCCTGTGCAGAAGTTTGTGAGGCATTTTCTTAACTGATTATCAATGTGGGAGTACGGTGAGCGGTATTACCCCTGGACTGGTGGTCCTGAATGGTGTAAAAAAACAAAACAAAACTGTAAAGTGAAGTGAACCCTTTCCTCCCAGCTGCTTTTGGTTACGTATTTATTTATTGCAGCGACAGATAGCAAACTAGAGAGCACCTGTGGTGGAAGGAACGAGCCTTTCATGATATCGGTATCAAACGTGGCTAAGGAGGCCAAGGAGAAGGTTCAAGACAAAACAATGGGGGCGTGACTCTGTACTCTGACTTCGGGCAAATGCTGGGCTCCGACCTCGCTGCGCAGGCGCGCTTCTCGAGAGCTACTTGGCGGGCAGAGAGGCGGGGCCTTCCCAAAGGATGTTTGGCTGAGGCCGGTGGCGGAAGAGACGGGGCGTGGCTGTGAAGGGCATAGGGGCGATGCTTCCCGGTAAAACGCTCTGCGCTTGCGTGCTTCTCAAAGACAGGGGGAAAAAAACGACCCTGCCAAGCAAAGGGGAGGAGCTATGCAGACAGTACCGGGCCGCTAGGAAGGAAGCGCTGCGCAGGCGCATGCTGGACCGTCCTTCTATAGGTTGCAGTGCAGTGTCTGTTCAGTGTTCCAGCTAAAAGCCTGCAAACCACCATGGGTCGGAAGGTGACCGTGGCCACCTGTGCCCTCAACCAGTGGGCCCTGGATTTTGAGGGCAATTTCCAGAGGATTTTAAAGAGTGAGTTTGGGGGTGACAGGGGACAGGAAGAAGCCAAAGTCCACAGTGATCACGGTATGGCACTCAAGACCAATCAATGCACAGCTTTGCCCAGGAGCGACTCACAGAGCTGGGCGTGGGAACAGATAAAAGGGTAATGACCTGGCTTTTCAGGGGGAACTTCTCAATTTGGGGGACACGTGGAGTAGCAAGGCAGAAATGGATGGGCTTGTTCTACTTAGCTGGGCAGACACTGCCCTCAGCCATCTTCTAGGATCTGATGGGTCTCTAGTGTCCCTTGAGGAAAAGCTGTCTGTCCGTCCTTGGGATCTGTGGGTGTTTTCAGAGACTAGAGATCTGAGGTCTAGGAGCCCTAAGGGCATTCCTGGTAGATGGGCTTTGGGGAAAATGCATAATGAACCAAGAAAGCAGGTAAAGCTCTCTCAGCTCAGAGGAAAGTGTCCCAATCGAATAGCCCTGTATTGTTGACATTCATGTCAGCTCACCAAAAAGATAGAAGTGTTTTTACCATGCCCAAACTGGGCTGCTCTGGGCAGAACTGAAGACTTCCCACTTCAAGTTGGCTGTGCTGAGCTGCCTGTGTAAGAAAACTAAACATAAACAAGAGGTAGCAGGTCAGCTTTACAAACCAACAAAACCCCACATTTATTATTATTTATTACATATGTACATAATCACCTGTCATGGTGTGTGGGGGGGTCAGAGGACAACTTTCAGGACTTACCTGTCTTCTCCACCGTGTGGGTCTAAGCTGGCAGTTCTCAACCTGTCAGTAGCAAACCCTTTGAGGTTGAACAGTCCTTTCACGGGGGTTACATATTGGATATCCTGTATCCTGCATATTAGACGTTTACATTATGATTCAAAACACTAGCAAAACTCCACTAATGAAGTAGCAATGAAAATAATTTTATGGTTGGGGGTCACCACACGTGAGGAACTGTATTAAAGGGTCACGGCATCAGGAAGATTGACAAGTACTGATTTGAGTAAACTTGAGATGTCGGGCTTTGCAGCAAACAAATCTACAGGCCATCTGGTCAGCCTAGGTTTTTGTTTTTGTTTAGGTATATATTGACCTGCTTTTGTCGTCAGAGTATATGTCTTTGGAGTGAAGGTGGGCTGCCCTGCCTACACGTTGGCAACAGCTATCAGCCTGGAGTGGGTGCTGGATGCTGGCATCATCCTAGAGTTGGAAGCCTTCACATCCTGGCTACAGCTTTTTCCTATGGCTGATCTTGGTGTCTGTTTATTGATTACCTACCACAGTGTGACTTACCCCTCCCTAGTAGTAGGTCACCCTACCCTGATGCAGAATACGTGTTTATACTATGTGAAAATGTGTCACTGTGGTTGGTTTAATAAAGAGCGGAATGGCCAATAGCCAGGCAGGAGAGGAGAGGCGAGACTTCCAGGGAGAGAGAGAACTCTGGGATGAAGAGAGGTGGGCAGACAAGAGCTAGATGCCGAACAAGTTGGATATACTATACAGAGGGGAAGTACCCAAGCCACTTGACAGAAGGTAGATTAATAGGAGACAAATTTCAGTTATAAGAGCTAGTTGAAGAAAAGCCTGAGCTAGGACCAAGCTTTCATAATTAATAATAAAACTCTATGTCATTATTTATGGGCTGTTGGTCCAAGAAAGTCTGACGAGAAAGTACTACTACACTCCTCTCCCCGTTTCCAATTTCCTGCAGGTGTGTACAAGTGTGTACAGGTGCCTGCTGTCCTCTGCTATTAACAGAATTGGCTGCAGTGGGCTGTGGACACCACAGAGCCTGGCTGTATCCACTGCAGCACCCTGCTTTTCCTGCCTCTGAATGTGCCTAGCTGCTGAATTCTTTCTCCCTACCTCTCTCTCCATATAGGTATTCAAATTGCCAAAGACAAAGGTGCAAGATATAGGCTTGGACCAGAACTGGAAATATGGTATGTCTTAAGCACACTGGCATCCCACCCCAGGGAAGACAGGAATCAAAAGATGGAAAGAGGAAGGACAATTCTGAGAGCAGAAGACATGTCACCCATTTAGGATGTCAGCATCTTGAGAGTGGGCTGGGGTCAGTTCAGGTCAGGGAGGCTAGATAACTCCAGGCTTCTAGTGGGCGAATAGAGGGGTGAGGTTGGACCAGGCTGGAGCTGAATTCAAAGCTAGTTTACCTCATCTTCCCTGATGCTGTGGTTTCAGTGTCCTGTCAACATTCTTAGGCAGAAATCTGGTCTCAGGGTGATGATGCTGAGAGGCAGGGCTTAGGATAGGGAATTAAATAGCCATGAGTGGCATCTTATATAAAGGCCCCAGGAAGGCCTGTTTGCCTCCCACATATGGGACCACCTGCAAAGTACCCTCTTTGCAACTGCTCTGAGCCAAAAATGCTAAGGAACAATGAAGGTGCCATATTTGAAGTAGGGAACAGTCTGTAGCAGATGCTTAGTTCTATAGATACCTTGACTTCCCAGCTGCAGCCCCAGAACTGTGTACAGTGGGCTCCCATGGATCTTATATGGCAGGTCAGTGCACTGAGACACCTCTCAGGTTTTCATTTTCTTTTTCTTTTTTTTTTAATTAAAAAGTTTATCTTCGATTTATTTATTTTATTCACATGTATGTTTTGCTTGCATATCTCTCTGTTCAGCACTTTCATGGCTAGTGCCCATAGAGTCCTGAAGAGCATGTTGGGTCCCCTGAAATTGGTAGTTGTAAGCCAGATGGTTATGAGCTACTATGTGGGTGCAGAAATTGAACCTAGTTCTCTGCAAGAGCAAGTGGGCTATCTCTACAATTCCTTTAAAAAAAAAATCACTATATTTATTTAGGAACATGTACATTGTGTGTGTGTGTGTGTGTGTGTGTGTGTGTGTGTAGGGATGTGGGGGTCTGGAGCATCAAACCCAGACCATCGGTCTTGGTAGGGAAGTACCCTGATCCACTGAGCCATCTTGCTAACCCCATGTTTTCATTTTTCTACTTATCCATAAAGAGATTTCATCCCATCATCTCAGCATCTTTTTTTAAAAAAAATATTTATTTTTATTTTATGTGAATTGGTGTTTTACCTGCATGTATAAGTGTGTAAGGGTGTCAGATCTTGGAATTACAGACAGTTGTTAGCTGCCATGTGGATGCTGGGAATTGAACTCAGGTCCTCCGGAAGAACAGTCAGTGCTCTTAACTGCTGAGCCATCTCTCCAGCCCCCATATCAGCATCTTTTAATGGTCCCTCCTTGGTGCCCTTTTTGTGAGGATAGAGAAACCTATGTTCTGTTGCTGGGCCAACTGGTGTGACCCTTACAGCTCCTCCCTGGTTGGTGGACCTGCCTGTGTTCCTGTCTTTGAGGCTCCTGACCAGCTGTGAGTTTCAGACTGTCATCTTCTCTTTGTCTGCCTCGCCACTTTGCTCTAATGCAGTTCTCAACCTGAGGGTCGAGACCCCTGGGGGGGGTTGAATACAGATATTCACATTATAATTCATGACATTACATACAATTCAATTTATAACATAACAAAGTTACAGTTTTGAAGTAGCAGTGCAGTTAATTTTATGGCTGGGGGGTCATTACAACATGAAGAATTGTATTAAAGGATTACAGCACTAGGAAGGTTGAGAAGCACTACTGTGATGTTGGACATAAGGGAAGCAGACATATACTTCTTGAGAGTGTATGAATTTTTATGAATCCCTGGACATCCTCCTGTTTATCTTCCTGGATTGATTTGCTTTACCAGTCTAATATCTCTCTATAGAATCATGACTGTGTCTCCTGTGCCATCCAAGAATGTCTGTGCTCCTCCTTAAATTTGTTCTTAACAACTCACTCACCTGGAAGGCTCTGGAAATCCTAGTGCCTGACCCAACCTGTCATGGTAGCGCTGGGCCCCTCCTGGCCCCTCACTGGCCTGTTCCCTCTCTCCTCAGTGGCTATGGGTGTTGGGATCATTATCACGAGTCAGACACTCTCCTGCATTCGCTTCAAGTCCTGGCTGCCCTTCTGGACTCTGCCATCACTCAGGACATCATCTGTGACGTCGGCATGTAAGTGCTAGCATGAGGGTGCAGAAGGGGAAATTTAGAGGAAAGGCAAGTTCAGGGGAGTCCTGCCCCCTGCAGCCTTTCATTTGGGGCCATGGAGTCCAAGTGAAAACCATTAGGTTGAATGTGGGGTTTGTTCAGCCCTATAGCCATTTAACCTCCCCAAGGCAACAGCTCTTTGAAGAAGTTTTTGGGTTCTTCCAGAAGTTTCTGGGTACCCATGAGCACACTCTGTACAAATGCAAGCTAAATCTTCATTCTTCCACATAGTTTTCTTCATGGTGAATTTGGGGAGCTGCTCCTGGGGATATGCCACTCATGAAGCCTTAAGTGGCATGGATTTCTCAAGTATGGCTCCACCCACATACTGGCCTAGAACCTTCTAGTGTGTGTCTGACCGTGCTTTGCATAGTGGGCTCTTGTTGATGGGTCTCTGCAAGAACAGCAGGTGTTGTACACCATGGAACCTCTTCCCCAGTCTTGATTTGCTCTACTACTCAAGAAGTTTAGGATTTTTCTATTTTGTGCTCATTGTGTGCTGTTCTGGAGTTGCCTAGTTTGGGAGCTCTGTATACAGCTATGTCTTATTTGATTGGAGAGTTCTTTATATATGAAAAGTCACAGTATGCTCCCACATGAAGATGATGTTCCCTTGTGTGCTGCCTATTGTTTAATTCTGATTCTTGTCTGTGCGGTGACAGCTCTGATCATTATCTGGTGGTATCTGTTTTTGTTTGTAGCTTTCTCTAGTAGAAGATTCTGTTTTGTTATTGTTGGTGTTTGTTTTTGTTGTTTGGTTCAGGATTTTTGTTTTTATTTTTTTTCTTTTTTTTTGTTGCATTTAACTTGTTTTGTGTGTGCTTGTATGTCACAGCATGCATGTGGGAGTCAGAAAACAACCAGACAGAGTCAGTTCCTCCATCCACCATGTGGGTCCCAGGGCTGGAACTCAGGTGCTCTGCCTTGGCGGCCAGTTCCTTACCTCTCAGAGCCATTTCACCACCAACCAGCTTTGGTTTCTTTGAGACAGAGTCTTATAGAACCCAGGTTAGCCTTGAACTGTGTGTAGCTGAGTATGACATCAGGCATCTGCTCCTCTTGCCTCCACCTCCAGAGTGCTGGGATGAGGCATGCTCTCTGAGGCCCCTGCTTTATGTAAGTCAAGTGTACCTCCAGGTCTCTGCACACCCATTGCACAGTCCTTGGATGTGCTTTATTTGGCCTAAGAGAGGACTAGAAGCCATGTTGACATGAGTTGCTCACAGTGGCTGTGCATGAGCCATGGTGAGGCCTAGGGGGTGTTGACAGATGAAGGGCAGGGTGTGTGCCTTCCTCTTGCATGTGCCCTTCCTCTTGTTTGGGAGGAAGTATTACAACTGGTGAGCCTCTGGTTAGGGAAGGAGGCAGTGACCGGAGCATCACCCTAAGCTCTGGGATATTTTAGGAAAGGGAGACTTATTTCAGAATACTTTTGAGTTTAATTGGAAAGCTACAGAAGATTGTTGCGAGTCTCTCTAAAGATCTGAGGAAACTTCATACCAGTGCTAAGCACCCAGGGGTTGGGGGGCCACTCTAAGCATAAAGGCTTGTTATGCAAGTCTGAAGCCTGAGTTGGATCTCCAGGACTCATATAAAAAGCCTTATTCGTCAGGATGCCTTTGGAACCCCAGTGCTTGGAGATAGGATAGAAGGGTCCCTGGGGCTGGATCTGTGAGCCCCTAGTTAAGTGAGAAATCCTGTCTCAAAAAATAAAGTGGGGAGGCTTGAGAGATGGCTTAATGGCTAAGAACACATGCTGCATGTATTTCCAGTTCAGTTCCAAGTACTTATGTACCAACCACCTGTTACTTCAGCTCCAGAATATCAGATACCTCTTACCACATGCACTCATATGCATATACAGATGCACAAGCTCATGCATGCATACACACTCATGTGCTCATAGATGCATATATGTAGATGTGTATACAAATACATATGCATGTGTGAACATACACATACAAAATCAAAAGTAAAGGTTAATCCTAAAAACCCTAAGGTGGAGGTGGATAAGGAGGAGTTCCAGTGGTGACCTCCAGTGTCCACCTGTGCACGCACAGGAGTGTACCCATATATACACAGCAAGAGGACACATGGCTCAGTAGTTAGTGCCACCACCTCTTGTGACAGGGGCAGACACGTGTCCTCCCTCCTGTTTGCAGGCCTGTAATGCACCGAAATGTTCGTTACAACTGCAGAGTGATCTTTCTCAACCGGTAAGTGAGGTGGGGATAGGGGATGGCTGGCATGCCTGAGCCCGGCTCTGGTTCGGATATCTTGAGGGGTGCCCTTAGTGAGTACAGCACACTGTCTCAGCAACTCAAAAGTCTCCTTCTCTGGGCCTCAGCCACCCTCACTCAGGAGGAGACCCAAGGTTGAGTTTGTTGGGCTTTTTGTCTTTGTCATCTGGACAATAAAAGTGAGGGAAGTCTTCTGGCCACCCCTCCCCCAACACACACACACACACACACACACACACACACACACACACACACCAAAGTGCATTGGTAAGCTAATGGAATAGTGGAAACCTTCCCCACCCCCACCTCCCTTCCCCAAGCCGAAAGCTTAAGCCTAGAGAGAGAAAAAAAGGGGGGGGGTGTTGCTCAGGGCCCTGGCCTTGAACCAGCTCAGCAGCCTCACCTTACCTATGGGGCAAGTTTCATGGCAGCACCCTGCTTGTCCCAGGAGGCTAGTGTGAGCAGTCCTTTTCTTGTGCTATAGGAAGATCCTGCTCATCAGGCCCAAGATGGCCTTGGCCAACGAAGGCAACTACCGAGAACTACGCTGGTTCACGCCCTGGTCCAGGAGCCGGTGAGTGACAGGTGCTTTAGCTGCAGTGTGTTGGGACTTCACACCAGGCATTCACTGAGTGTCCTCAGCACATGCAGCCTCAGGTGGGCGGTGAGCCACAGAGCACTGGGGGTGGGAGGACTATTTCTGCCATTTAGACATGGCCAGTTGCATGCTGTCGGTTCAAGTCTGAGCCAGTAGACATCATAAGACCTGAGCCGTCAGTCAGGGGTCACTGCTCACTTTTAAATGGAAGGATGCTGTCTCAAATTGTTCTTTATAGCAAGGACTATCACCATAGCCCATTTGACCATTGGTAACAGTTTATTCTTTGAGGGGAGGGGGCCTGTCCTGTACAGTACATAGTGGTCAGAGACATCTACTCAGAGTAGAGTTTATTAACCAAAATTACCCCTAAGATAAGTAGGCATGGTAGTGTACACACATCTTCCTGGCCCTTGGAGGTGAAGACTGAACAGTGAGGGCTTCAAAGACCTTTGGATACATAATGAGCTCCAGGTCAGCCTGGGGATCACAGAACCCACCACAGAGCAAAAACCAATTATTCCAGACTTTACCAAATGTTTCCCAGGGGGCAAGGCAAAATACCCCCAGTTGGGAAACCCTGCTTTATATTGTAGGTTACTATCTTAGTTGGTATTCTATTGCGATGAGGGGACACCATGACCATGGTAATTCAGATAAAAGAAAGCATTCAGTTGGGGCTTATAGTTTCAGAGATTTAGTCTATTCTCACCATGGCAAGGACCATGGCTGCATACTGCAGTCATGGTGCTGGAGAAGTAGCTGAGGGTTCTACATTCCAATCCACAGGCATTGAGAAGAGAGAGTGGGTCACTGCACCTGCCTTGGGCTTTTGTAATCCCAAAGCCCACCCCCAGTGACACACTTCCTCCACAAGGCCACACCTAATCTTTTCAAATAGTGCCACTCCCTAAGCATTCAAATATATGAACCTTTGGGACCGTCCTTATTCAAACCACCACAGTTACCTGCATTTATGATTGACTGTTGTTCTCATGAACAGAGTCTAGCATTGTACTGTAAGTGGTTGACAGCTGACATAGGAAAACCATTAGATTATGACTGTGTATTTGATGGACTTGTGAGTTCTGATTCCGTCTTGTAATTGTGTTGACCTCCTTTGCTTTTCCATCAAGTAGATCTTTTGCATAATATGTATCTGATGTGACCTCTTTTCATATTTATATTTCTTAGTCTATCTTCTTCACTTTTGCTGGCCAACATTTCTACAACATTGCAAATTATTCTTAGAACAGGATGTAAGGATTCCTGGCATGCCATATGGTGAACCCAACATGGCACTCACCAGCAGAACATGCCACTTATGGAGGGCACAACCCTAGGCATGGCTACATAAATCCTTGCCCACCTGTTCTTTTGAAAGGAGCTGCCACATGAACACCTGTTTCTTCTCTCTTTTCTATTTCTCTACCCCTGTACTCACCTGGTAACTCCCTTGAATAAACTCTTATATGGCATCTGGTGGTGTGTGGCACTTCTCACATGCAGAAACATTTTGGTGCCATACCTCTGTTTGAATCTGAGTCTCCATACCATGTGGCCACTACATACCAGGAATTTTTAACTCACCCAGCGCCATGTTGAATTCACCACATGGTTTCTAGGAATCCTTACACAGAAGGCTTGGATTTTTGCCTTCCTCACAACTAACTTGAGATCTTCTTGAGTTTCTCCATTTGGCTACAGACTTATGCCTCGCCACTGTTAGGGTTTTTTTTGCGTGTGGGGAGAGACACACACTCACTGCCAGGTGCCATATGAGAGTTTATTTTAGAGAGTTACTAAGAGGTGGGTATCTAGAGAAGAACAGGAGAGAGAAAGAGGGAAGAGAAGAAAGGGAAGGGGGAAGAGAGTGAGTTTCTTTTTAAGAAAAGGGGTGGGCTCCAATCTACATAGCCACGCCTAGGGGTGTGCCTTTTGTACTCAGTGTGTGACCCTTACAGGAACACTTACAACCATCCTTTGTTTTTACTGTGGATTTAAAATATATTTTATTTTTATTTATGTGTTTGTGTCTGTGTGAGGGTATGTGCACATAAGTGCAGTGCCTACAGAGGCCAGAAGAGGGCGATGAATCCTCTGGAACTGGAGTTACAGCCAGCTGTTAACTGCCATTGCCGAGACGGAGCTCCTGACTGCTGAGTCATCTCTCTAGCTCTAACTTCTTAAAATGGAGAATAAGTGTTGAATTCCAGTGTCTTTTCCACTGGAAACCTTTGTGCCTCGCTTAAATTCCAAGTAAATGAGGGATATTAAACTCGAATTAAGCCAGGTGGTGATGACACACACTTTTTTTAAAAAAAAAAATTATTTATTATGCATACAGTGTACAGAAGAGGGTACCAGATGGATGTCATCATAGATGGTTGTGAGCCACCATGTGGTTGCTGGGAATTGAACTCAGGACCTTTGGAAGAACAGTCAGTGCTCTCAACCTCTGAGCCATCTCTCCAGCCCGATACACACTTTTAATACCAGCATTCAAGAGGCAGAGGCAGGTGGATCTCTGTGAGCTTGAGGCCAGCCTGGTCTACAGAGAGAGTTCCTGGACACCCAGGGCTACACTGTGAAATCCTGTATCAAAACACAAAACAACAACAACAACAAACTTGTTACACTTTATTCAGAAATTAGCTCACTTTCTAGAATTGTATGCCAGCATTGTGTTAGAGGTTTTTGTTTTGTTTAGGGAAGATGTATTTTGTTTTGGTCTTAATATTATGAAGTTGTTTTCTTTTTCTGTGTTTTGGATGTATTATGAGAGTGCCTATATTATCCAATGATACAGTTAAAATTTCCCTCCACATAAGAATAGGTGGTGCATACCTTTAATTCCAGCACACAGGAGGCAGGGTCAGGCTGAGCTCTGTGTAGTCAAGGCCAACCTCATCTGCATAGTTCTAGGCCAGCCAGGACTGCACAGTGAGATTCTACCTAAAATAACAATAATAATAATAATAATAAATAATTAAGAATGAGGGGCTGGAGAGATGGCTCAGGGATTAAGGGCACTGGTTGTTCTTCCAAAGAACTTGGGTTCGGTTTCCAGCATCTACAAGCAATTCACAACTGTCTGTAACTTCAGTTCCAGGGGATCTGATGCCCTCTTCTGGCTTCTGTGAGCATCCATTCTCATATGGATGCACAGGCACAAGCACATGTGTGCAAATAAATACAAATTTTAAAAATGCCCTTAACTGGGGCTAGAGAGATGGCTCAGAGGTTAAGAGCACTGACTGTTCTTCCAGAGGTCCTGAGTTGAATTCCCAGCAACCACATGGTGACTCACAACCATCTATAATGAGAACTGGTGCCCTCTTCTGTATACTGTATATATAATAAATAAATAAATAAATATCTTTAAAAATGTCCTTAACTAATTAAGTAATGGCCTTCCCAGAAGAAGCCAGCTCCTTAAGGTTGTCCTCTAACCTCTGCACAAGCAATATGGCATGTGCCCACCCGTATACTCACACACAATGAATAAATGAATATAAAAATAAAATAAAATAAATACCCTTTCTAGCATTTTCCTGACCTTCCTGGGACTTGTTTGGTTCATCCCAAGATGACCCATAAATGGGGCAGAGTGCAGAGATACCTTATTCCCCTATAAGATATCTTGGTCCATTCACCCAGTAGTTTTTTATTTTATATCATAATACAGATATTTCATTGGTGTTTTGTTTTGTGGTTTGTTGACATAGGATCTTGTACTGTAGTCTAGTAACAGGTTAGCTCTGAGTGGATTTTTGCATGAGTTGATAAAGGTAAGGATGGATGTACTGATGGCCCACCAACATTTTGGATTAGCCACTTTGCTGTTTCCTGACTGACAGATGAGAACATAGGATTCCTCTAGAATGGTGTAGCCATGCATCTGTGGGCATCTTGTTTATGTTTCCCCTGTTGATAGGGGAGGGGGCGGGAAATGCCTGTTCATTGAGCTCCAAAGCTTCTGGCCTTGTGCTTAAGTAAAAGACCCATTGGCAGTGCATCCACAGGTCATGAATTCTAAGAAAGCACATAGAACAGCCTGCTTTGGTGTCTAATCAGTGTGCCTTGCAGTGGTTTGTTTGAAGTCAGAAGTGTTAGAGCTTTTCATTTTATGTTTGTATATAAACATATATGCATATATATATATTTAAGTCCACTTAAGTAGATCTTTGAGACTCCCTAGATGAAAGCTGTGTGTGGTAAGTACTCTGCTTGTCAAAGGCTGTGAACTGTGTTGTCTCATTGGTAAGGTAGGTGTGGTTAATGTCTCTGAATGAACATCACAGGACTTTTCCAAGGTTAGGAAAAGCCCTAATTTCTCCCTTGGAATGGTGGCCTGATTCCAGTCCCCTCTTCCCCAGAGTCTCAGAAAACACTGAGAGGCAGAGACACTCCAGTATGTGTGAGGACTGCAGTGCCTGTCACGGGTCTCTATGTGATGGTGGCATCGCCTCTGAGGACACAACACTCAGGAGCATAGCATGGTTAGACTGTGCCGTGCTTCCTGTCTCCCAGGACCTCACTTTAGCTTTGTCATGCTTTGATTCTTTCCTTTCAGGCAAACTGAGGAATATGTCCTCCCTCGGATGTTACAAGACCTGACAAAGCAGGTGCGTCCTTCCCAGTGCAGGCTGACGGTGGACACAGGAGGAGCTCTTGGGTGGAGTATCTGGGTAGATGGGAAGCACAGAGCAGGACTTGTGCGGTGAGTACAGGATGGTTGCTTGTGAGCCAGGATGCAGGAATCAGCCCTTGCCAGAGGTAGACTCTGATTCAGGGAGTTCTAAGAAACCAGAATCAGCTAGTGATGGGCACATCTCTGAGCTTTGTCCTGCCTATTGCACTGTGGACCTGGGGTCCTCACTCAACTTGCAGCCTTGGTAAATGGTGACATTGTTAGGGGCAGGAGATGGAGTGGAAGAAAGGGCCTGTTGCAGCCGTAGTAAGGCTGTTTGGCTTGTGGTCATGAATAGGGAAATAGGAGAGCCTGGAATCAGCAGAAGTCAAATATGCTGGGGCTGGACATACCCATGGTGAGGAAGGTCTTAGTGAGGGTCTGGAGCAATATGGTAGCCTTCAAAATGCCAGAAGTCAGTGTGTGGTCTTTCCTTTTCACTGCAGAAAACTGTGCCCTTTGGAGATGTGGTACTGGCCACCCAGGACACTTGTATTGGGAGCGAAGTCTGTGAGGAGCTCTGGACACCACGCAGGTCAGCTAGCTCTCTATGTCATCCGTCCCCGAGTCTAGGCTGGCCCAGACTCTGCAGCCTCTTGAGGTCATGACCTTAACTATGGAGGTCCCCTTAGATAGCTGAAGGGCCACAGGAGCCCAGCAGTCATTCCAACTGCCTCTTTCTACAGCCCCCACATTGACATGGGCCTGGATGGTGTGGAGATAATCACCAATGCCTCGGGCAGTCACCATGTGCTACGCAAAGCTCACACCAGGGTGGATTTGGTGACCATGGCCACCTCCAAGGTGAGCATTGGGCAGGGATAGAACAGCATCACAAGTTAAGGCTCCATTAGAGAAACCCCCAAGAGCAGTGGCCCCTGGGCAGGGCTCAGCCACCTCTGGTGCATACTTAAGGCTATGGTTTGAGGCTGTATTTAATAGCTATGCTTGGTCCCTCCCAGATTTCTCTTCTGGTATCACCAGACCCTAATTGCCATCATTCAAAGCAGATTCTATTGACACTGCTATGACAGAGAACCAGGATATGTTCCTGTTCGTGGCTGTCATGGAGACACATACTAACTCCCATGCACCTGCCACGGACCTTGGACATGGTGAATCAGTACTGCTAGTCCTTGGTGCAGATAGACATGCCCCAGGTTGAAGATGGGCACAGAAAGGAGATAACATCCAGCCCTCACAGAGGTCACCCAAGGTCACCAATGTTTTCATTGGCCCTGAAGTTCAATGTTGCCCCATCACACTGCTCTAGCTACAGTAGCTGCATCAGATAGGGACAGCAGTACTGCACTGAGAGCTGAGAGGAAGAAAAAAATGGATGTTCTGTGGGATGCCTGACACCTAATGTCATGTGACATTATTTGGAGAAGACTCAACAGGTCTTCTCACCCAGATAGGGAACCAATGATAAACCAAAGTAACAATACCGTGAAAAGCTCAATGTAGTAAACCAATGAGTTTATTGGAATTACTTAGCAGTAGGGGAGGGATGACAAGAGTAGGGATGAATCAAAGGCAGCTGCATCATCAAACTTCCATTGAAAGCTCATAAAAGCTGTAACTCTGGAGTGCTCTTTACAATCTAAAGGCACTTTGACAGATCACAGAGTCTCTTCTGGCTGGTCAGAGAGCCTCTCAGCGGTCTTTACTGCTTAAGTGACCTTAGAATGGAAGAGATTTGTGTATGTGGTAAGTTTCAGGAACTTCCTGAGACTTGTACATTTGACTTCCTGATGTTTCAATTTCGAGGAGATTGCAGCATAACATCTAGCAGGGCCACATGAATTAGAGCCATAGGACTTTGTGTCCCCACCTGCACCTGATGTCTCTGTCAGAGTCCAGATGCCAATGACAACTTGGGACCAGGTGGAGAATGGCAGTCTGGTGCATCTAGGTGTCCTGTTCAGGATTAGCGGCCGTCACAGGTTATATATAGCACTGATAGCTCTACTGTCGCCTCTGCTTCTTCCAGAATGGTGGTATCTACCTGCTAGCCAACCAGAAGGGCTGCGATGGTGACCGTCTCTACTATGATGGCTGTGCCATGATTGCCATGAATGGGACCATCTTTGCCCAGGGCACTCAGTTCTCATTGGATGATGTGGTAATGAGCCAAGCATGGGGATGAGGAGTGGCCTTCACACTGTCCAGTCAGCTGACTGCTCATCTGTATAACTCCCTTCCCCTGGCTGAACATAGCAGAGCAAAATGTCGATGCTGGGCATGAGCTAGGGAGGAAGCAGGCTGTAGTGAGCATGTTAAGGCAGATACCATAGTGCCTGGGATACAGGGCCACCTGGCTCCTTGCAGGAGCTATTGGGCTTGTTTGATGCATTTTGGAAGCTGGCAGGATGAACCCCACACACACTCAGGGATTAGCAGACACTAGTCCTGGTCCTGTCATAAGGGATGGTGACTATCAGACTTAACTGGGGACATTATCCTCAGGGGCATCTGGCCTATCTAAATTCTATTAGGTCCCCCAAGGCCTGGATAACACATGTTAAAAGGGGGCCATACGCTGCATTAGTAACTTTTCTTACTAATGTGACAAAATGCCCAACAGAAGTTCTTTAGGGAGGAAGGATTTACTTTGGCTCACAGTCTGAGGCTAACAGGCCGTCATGGGGGGAAGGTGTAGTAGCAGGAATGAGCCAGCTGGTCGCATTGCTCCCATCGTCAGGAAGCATGGAGATGAACGCTGGTGTTCAGCTCATTTTCTACTTCTTATTCAGTCTGGAAACCCAGCCCACAGGCTGGTGCCTCCTACATTCACAGTGTGTCTACCTCAATAAACCCAATTAGACACTCCCTCGCAGACATACCCAGAGATTTGTTGCCATAGTGATTCTAGATTGTATTGAGCTGATGATAACCATCACAGATCCCTGAGTGATGGGAAACCTCCTGTGGGGAGGGGCTTTATGAGGCTGGTCACGTGAAGGACAGGGTAAAAGTCAGCGCAGGAGCTACACAGTCCTCAGAGGGGCTGGTGAGCTGCATGCCCAGTGCCTGGAAGATATGAGTGTGGACTACCATGTTACTCCCAGTGCTGTTCTCCTCCTTCATCTTTCTCTGTGTCGGCTTCATTTTCTGCTCATAGAATGGCTACAGTGACTCCATCTATTTCCTCTATAAATCACTGTGTTCAGAGTTGGAGAAAGAGTCAGTGTTTTCTGTGTGTCTTTTAAGTAAAGAGTTGTGTCCTGCTATAACTGGTGGGTCACTGGAAAATATCTAAATGTAGTTGAGGCTCTGGTGTCAACCAGACAGAGATACAGCTGGAGAGATAGTTCAGTTTACAGCATTGATGTCAGTTAGCGCTCAACCACCTGTCATTCCAGCACCGGGAAACCAGTGCCCTCTTCTGGCCACTACAGAAACTGCACTCATGTGCACATACACACAGACACACACATGCTCATAATTTAGAATAATTTTTTTTTAAGGAGAAAAAGTTCAGGAGAGTAGTGGTGCCATTCACCCTGCTAAGGGCAGAAGATGCCCAGCTCCTGCTGTGAAATGTCTGACTCATTTCACATGGGACAGTAGCCCTGTGCTTTTTCCTCTGTCTCTGCATCTAGGAAGTCCTTACTGCCACCCTGGACCTGGAGGATGTCCGAAGCTACAGGGCAGAGATCTCATCTCGGAACCTGGAAGTAAGTGCCCTGAGAAACACCAGTCTGAGTGCTCAGTCAGGCCTTGCTGGTGGCCCAGTATGCTGTGGATTTGACCAAGGTTATGGGGCCAGAGATGGTGCTAAGCTGTGGGTGCTGCTGTGTCCCTCTCCTCTCACTCATATGGCATCCTTGGGGTTCACCATGTGGAAGCATAATGGGGCTTTACTCTTTTTCAGGGTACAGTAGTACTCTACTCAGTGACCCATTTCCTCCTCCAGAGTTTTAAGTGAGCATGGGTTCCTTTTTTTCTGGATGTATCTGTTCAGGAATAAGTCCTTCAGCTTACATGAAGCCCTCCCTCATGTTCTGACTGTTGAAGATCTATCAGACTGGTCGCCTAAGTGGCTTTCCCCTCTCATTCCTGCAGTACCTGGAAAGGTCTATAACTTCTCTGCCCTTGCAAGTACTTGTCAGTGCCTGTCAACTTCCATATCAGTCCATCCTCTTTCCCCGTGGGCTCGTCTGTGTCTCCCATGGCTGCTGGAGTACTATTCCTCACCCATGAAAGCTCCAAACAGCCGCTGTCACAATGTCCTGATGTCTTCCCTTACAGGCAAGCAGGGTGACCCCATATCCCCGGGTGAGTGTGGATTTCGCCCTTTCAGTCAGTGACGACTTGTTGGAACTGGTGTCAGAACCCGTGGAGTGGACATACCACAGTCCCGAAGAGGAGATAAGGTGGGTACCCCCTGGGTCTGGTTTTTGTTACTTTGTGTTCCAGTGGCTGCCAAGGTTTGCCAAGTGTGGGGGCTGCAAGGATTCCCAAAATCTGCTGGGGTGGACCCTATGCTTCACTGGAATTATGAGTTCTAATATATCCAGAGCTGCATAGTGAGACCCTGTCCAAAAAACATGAGTCAGTGTGGCTGATGAGGTCAGGGTACCTGGTTCTGCCCAGGGTGGTCTCCCTGTACTGTGTCCTTAAATTCTGAGGCCTGGCACTTGTTGGAGAACTGATATGCCCAGGTTGACATGAAGAGCTTATGCTGATGACCCAATGAGAGCCCAGGCTCAGGGCTGTGTCTTCGCACTACCTTCTGGAGGTCTCATGCAGGGCCACCATACAGGTGCAGTAAGACAGGCTTGTGCCTCCAGACTCAACGCTATTGTCTCCTGCAGCCTCGGACCTGCCTGCTGGCTCTGGGACTTCCTTCGACGGAGCAAACAGGTAGGATAGGTGTGTTGTTCCTATACACCCCCATGTGCTCTTCTGGTTGGTGTGTGAGTCTAGGGCAGGTTAGTGATGGTTATCTTTGGGGGAGTGTACTTGAACTGGCCAGAGAGGCCAGATGAGTGAAGCTCACTTTGATGAGTGGTGGTCTGTGGAGCTGTTGAAAGACAGAGGAACTCCCACATCTCTCAATGTGTGTTCATCTAGGGCCAGAGAGGCAGCCTGGGGTCCAGAGTGGCATCTTCCGCCCTTTAGGAAACCTGTCTTACAAATGGGTCATTTGTCTACCCCAGGGATGGTGCTGAGTCCTGTGTTCCTGTCAGATTCTGGGACTCACAGGGTGGTGCCAGGCTGGAGATTGGGTGGGGTACAGCCTGTCTGCCGCTCTGTTCACATAATACTGGGTTGGCCCCTTCCAGGCTGGGTTTTTCCTGCCCCTGAGTGGTGGTGTGGATAGTGCAGCCAGCGCCTGCATCGTCTACTCCATGTGCTGCCTGGTCTGCGAAGCTGTGAAAAACGGAAGTAAGTGATGTCTACTGGTCTGGGGAGGGAACCAGGCAGGAAGCAAAGGACAGACCCAGGTCATAGGTACCATGGGTCAGGGAGGCTTCATGACTGGGCACAGATATTATCTGTCTTACTCAAATCCCAGAACTCAGGCCAATAACGGCCTTTCCTGGGCAGTTAGCTGGTATGGCCTTGTTTGCCTGCCACTGTCTATCAACAGTGCATCCTTGCAGAGAGGACAGGCTTTGGGGTCTGGCAACCTAGGTCAAGTCTATATCTCACCATGGGTGTAATGGCACTAAGAATAGCCTGAACAGTGCAGGAGCAGTGGTTTATCCCAGAACAGACCACAGGCTAGCCCAACACAGACCAGTTAGCCCAGTGCAGAGCAGTGGATTAAGTTAGTACAGCACAAGGGCAATGAGTTAATGCAGTGCAGATCAGTGGGTTAATACAGTGCAGATCAGTGGAATAGTGCAGAGCAGAGCAGTGGGATAGTGCAGAGCAGATCAGTGGGATAGTGCAGTTCAGATCAGTGGGTTAGTGCAGTGTAGAGCAGCGGGTTAGTGCAGTGCAGACCATAGATTGGCCTAGAACAGATTGGTGAATTAGCACAACTAACCCTGTGGACACAGGGACCAGTGTTCAAGCACCCGAGAGAGGGACTTCATTATTTTTTTTAGGACTCTAGGGCAATGGACCAGGCTAGATTTGTGGTCTCTAGGGTGATCAGTGGGAGCTAGATGCAAGAGAACTTGGGAGATGGGCTGTGGGAACTAAACATCAGACTGGGGGATTGCTAGGTGGGCTCCAGGGATGGACGGGCTAATGTATGTGGAGCTTTAGATCAGACCAGGGGTACCTGGTACTTACATGGGCCCCAGGAAGGTAGATGGAGGCTGACACTTGTAAGATGTAGGCTGGCTGATTGGGTACTTGGGAGGGAGGCCAGGACTTTATATACAGATAGTGGGTCTTATCCTGCCATGGGGTCTCCAGATCAGCAAGTGCTGGCAGACATCCAAAGCCTGGTGGAGGAGAGCAGCTATACCCCACAAGATCCTCAGGAGCTCTGCAGACGCCTGCTGACCACTTGCTACATGGCCAGTGAGAACTCCTCCCAGGAGACCCACAGCAGGGCCACAGAACTGGCTCAGCAAATCGGAAGGTAGGATTCTGTCCTGTGCTGAGCTCATGCTGGCACCATGGCAAAGATCAGAGCTGGTGACAAGCTGTAGCTGCACTGTCTTGGGTGCATCTGCAGCTGAGTGAAATGCTACTGTGGTTTTGAGCCCAGATTATACAGTTCACATGCACATTCATGCATGCACATGCATGTACACACATTAACACCCATCACCCAGCATTGCCCATAGATGCCACTGCGGGTCATGTATTCCTATCAGCAATAGGATGCTATAGATAATATAGAGTTGGTCCACCAGACTTTGGACATTGTTTACAGGCTATATGAGGAAGATCAAGGAGACTTTTTTAGGTATGACTCTGTCTTATCTAGAATATTCTTTTATTCTGGCTCTTTGGAAAATCAAGAAACTAACTGTCACATTGCTCGATACAGCCAAAGCCTCTCTACCAGCAGTTCTACACCTGGGCTAGGTAACACCCAAAGGAGTTACAAGCCCAAACAGTTAGCTCTACAGGTTGCTCCTGGTTGTCAACTTTGCCACAGTAGTGAGAGAAGGACATGATCCAAACGTTCATTGGCTGATAAGTAGCTAAACCAAATGTCATCTGCCCACACTGGAGTATCACTCTGGTATGAAAAGGTGTGGAGCCTCTAAAGCATAAGTGACCTGGAGTTGTCATGCTGAGAGCAATACGCCAGGTGTCAAAGTCATGACATGCTCAACTCCATTTCTTTGAGCTGCCCAGCCTGGGCAGTCCATAGTGGATTTATCAGTCCAGACAGTGACTGGCGATTGTCAAGCTGGGGCAGATGGGAGCAGGAAATGATGGTTGCTAGGCAGAATTCCTTTCTGGCATGGTGGGTTCTAGAACTAGATGACGAGTGTCATAACTGGGCTGGCCTTGGTTGAGTCACATGCTCTAGGATGATAATAGAGGGCCAGCAAGAGGACTCAGTAGGTAAAGGCACTTGCCACCAAGACTGATGGACCCACCTGCTGGAAGGAGAGACTGACTCCCAAAAGCTCTTCTCTGACTGACATCCACACGCATGCCATGGAATGTGCCGTGCCCCCATACATGTGATGAGGAAGTGTTTATTTTTATTTTTAATTATTAATGTAGCATGGCATGTACATATGAGCGCCAAAGGAATGCATCCAATCCCCTGGAACTGGAACTGGAGTTACAGGTGGTTATGAGCCACTGTGCGGGTCCTGGAAATCAAACCCAGGTCCTCTGACAGGGCGGTCAGTGCTCTTTTTTTTTTTTTCTCATTAAACTTGTTTTAATGGGTCTCAAAATTCTGTGACAGATTTTTGGTCAAGTTGTTTCCATTAAAAAGTACTGATTTTGAAAACTAATAACTTAAAACTGCCACACACAAAAAAAATGGTCCACAAAACATTCCTTTCCTTCTGAAGGTTTTATGATGCATTGTTATTATTAACCAGTCTTTTACTATTAAACTTAAATGGCCAATTGAGACAAACAATTCTGAGACCTTTGTTCCACCACTAATTAAGACTAGGGTGGCAGGTGTTAGGGATAATATTCATTTAGCCTTCTGAGCCTTCTGGGCAGACTTGGTGACTTTGCCAGCTCCAGCAGCCTTCTTATCCACAGCTTTGATGACACCCACAGCAATTGTCTGCCTCATGTCATGAACAGCAAAATGACCCAATGGAGGATAGTCAGAAAAGCTCTCAACACACATGGGCTTGCCAGGAACCATATCAACAGTGGCTGCATCACCATATTTCAAGAATTTAGGTCCATCTTCTAGCTTCTTACCAGAACGACGATCAATCTTCTCTTTAAGCTCAGCAAACTTGCATGCTATGTGAGCTGTGTGACAATCCAGGACAGGGCATAGCCAGCACTAATTAGGCCTGGATGGTTCAGGATAATGACCTGAGCAGTGAAGCCAGCAGCCTCCATTGATGGGTCCTTTTTGCTGTCACCAGCAACGTTGCCTCGTCTAACGTCTTTGACAGACACGTTCTTTACATTGAAGCCCACATTGTCACCAGGAAGCGCTTCACTCAAAGCTTCATGGTGCATTTCAACAGATTTTACTTCTGTTGTGACATTGACTGGAGCAAAGGTAACCAACCACCATTCCAGGTTTTAAAACACCAGTCTCCACTCGGCCCACAGGGACAGTTCCAATACCACCAATTTTATAGACATCCTGGAGGGGCAGTCGCAGAGGCTTGTCAGTTGGATGAGTTGGTGGCAGGACACAATCCAAAGCCTCCAGCAGTGTTGTCCCATTGGCACTGCCATCTTTGAGAGTGACTTTCCATCCCTTTAACCAAGGCATATTAGCACTTGGCTCCAGCATGTTGTCACCATTCCAACCAGAAATTGGCACAAATGCTACAGTCTCAGGGTTGTAGCCAATTTTCTTAATGTAGGTGCTGACTTCCTTAACGATTTCCTCGTATCTCTTCTGGCTGTAGGGTGGCTCGGTGGAATCCATCTTGTTGACACCAACAATTAGCTGTTTCACACCCAAGGTGTAAGCAAGAAGGGCACGCTCACGGGTCTGCCCGTTCTTGGAGATACCAGCTTCAAATTCACCAACACCAGCAGCAACAATCAGGACAGCACAGTCAGCCTGAGATGTGCCTGTAATCATGTTTTTGATAAAGTCTCTGTGTCCTGGGGCATCAATGATAGTCACATAGTATTTGCTGGTTTCAAACTTCCACAGGGAGATGTCAGTAGTGATACCATGCTCAGCTTTCAGTTTGTCCAGTACCCAGGCGTACTTGAAGAAGCCTTTTCCCATCTCGGCAGCCTCTTTTTCAAACTTTTCGATGGTTTGTTTGTCGATTCCGCCACATTTGTAGATCAGGTGGCTGGTTGTGGTGGACTTGCCTGAATCTACATGTCCAATGATGACAATGTTGATGTGAATCTTTTCCTTTCCCATTTTGGCTTTGAATTAGCAGTGGTTTTCACAGCACCTGCGTTCTGACGGCAAACCCATTGCGAAAAAAGCAGTCAGTGCTCTTAATTGATGGTTTTTTTTTTTTTTTTTTTTTTGAGCTCATAGAAATCTGCCAGTCTCTGTCTCTCAAGTGTGCACCACTATACCTAGGCCCAAGAAATGTTTTTTTCAAAGGTAGTTGAGTGATGTGGGATGTCTTTTTATACAATAAAAGAACTGTCTTGGCCTATGGCAGGCATCTTAGAACTGGGTGGAAAAATTGGAGCGTAGATAGGGGAAGGAGGGCGGAGTCAAAAGAGACGCCATCCAGCTGCCCAAGAATCAACATGTAAAGTAGCACAGGTAAGCCACGGGCCACGTGGCAAAACATATTAATAGAAATGGGTTAAATTAAGATTCAAGAGCTAGCTAGAATATGCCTGAGCCATAGGTCAACCAACCTATAATTAATATAAGCTTCTGAGTCATTGTTTAGGGGTCCAGCAGCAGGTCCGGACTGTGGGGCTAGATGGTCTGGGACTGCAAGTCTATAACCTCCAGCCAGCCAGGCCAGGAACTTCATGTTACAGTTGAGAGCATGTCGTAGCACACCTGTGCTGACCCCCTCACCCATGCCCTTCTAGCTACCACATCAGTCTGAGCATTGACACTGCTGTGAAGGCTGTCTTAGGCATCTTCAGCTTGGTGACCCAGAAGTTCCCTCAGTTTTCAGCACATGGAGGGAGCAGCAGGGAGAACCTGGCCTTGCAGAATGTACAGGTAAGTTGAGCCTGGCCATGATCCTCAAAAGGGTGTGGAAGGGAAGATGTGAAGAACAGGGAGCCTGGGGATGCAATAGACAGTGCTGGGTTAATAGCCTGTAATCCTCACTAGAGATGCTGGCCACACAGCCAGGCTTTAGGGTACCGATCTGAGAGTGTGAGTGCATGGGAAAGTGTGTGTGGAATGTGTACCCATCTAAGCCCTGGTGAGGCTGTGTGCTGGAGCATGACCACACACAGATGTATATGGGGACCTGTGCATTTCATCCAGCCCTGGCCTGGATGTCCCTGCTCCACCCCTGGGCTACCTTGGATAGCCTACCTGCCGTGTGTCTATAGGGAGAGGAAAGGGCCCAGGGCTTGTCTTTTGGGGTGTCAGTATGCCATCTCTGCCTGGCCACCTTTCAAAAGGCAAGTAGTGTGGAGGGCACTACTGAGGGATGTGCTGGCTACCACCACTCAGTATCTACCTCCCGTCCCCCTTGGCACTATGACCCTGCTGTGGACTGGTACAGAGGGAGCATTGGAGCTTTTCCCCAGCATAGACAGCTTGATTGAACTTGTGTTCTGACTTGGTTACTCCAGGGGTAGGGTTGCATCGTAGTGAAGCTGCTTCCTGGGTCCTGGCCCAGGATAACTGCCTTCTTCCCTCATCCAGGCTCGGATAAGGATGGTCCTCGCTTATCTGTTTGCTCAGCTGAGCCTCTGGTCCCGAGGCACTCGAGGGAGCCTTCTTGTGCTTGGATCTGCCAATGTGGATGAGAGGTATGTGTGGCTGGGGGACTTGCCTTGATACACCCTAAGTCTTTAATGGAAAGTTAGTCCTTTCGAGACATAGTCTCCCTGTAATATCAGGCTATCCAGAGACTGCAGACCAAGAAACTTCTATATGTTCCCAGCCCAGCCCACTCTGATCCAGTACAGGCTGGGTTCGTTCCTTTCAGCCACACAGGCTTCTGCCACCGCCACCTCCTCTTTTTCTGTCCCATGCATCATAGGTCATTTCATTGCAAAGTTTTCCACTCCAAGTGAAGGAGCTGTTTTTCTGTGAATTGAAGACAAATCCTTTTTTCCCTTACTTAAAAACATCCAGTGGCCCTCTTGTTTCCAGGTAAAATCCACCCGACCTCAGACCCAGCAGTGGAGACTGGTAGATCCCCTTCCTAGGCTCAGTTTCCCTGCTTCCCTTAGGTAGGCAACCACGCCTCCTGAATGTTATCACTTGCTCATTAGCTGAGGAATTTTACCAATTAGTCATTTCACCAGCCTGTCTATCCATAAGTTGAGTCACCCATCTGTCCCTCTAGCTATCTACCCATTCACGTACCAGTCCATCCTTCCATTTACCCACCCATACATACATCCACCCACACACCTGTATATCCATCAACACATCCATCCACTTATTTATTCATCTACCCACCTACTGATCCATACATACACTACCATCCATCTATCCATCCACCCATATGTACATACATACACTACCACTTATCTATCCATACACACACACACACACACACACACACACACACACACACACATATATATATATATATATATATACTATTGCACAAATTCTGTTTGATATTATAGCAAAAACCTGGAGCCAGATATTGGGGAAAAGCTGGAATATCAGGGAGATAAAGAAAAACCACAGCTGTGTTATCACTTGCCAACTCCTCAGGCCTGTCTCCACAAAATCCTCCGATTCCAAACCTCTCTCTCTTTAGCCCACTAAAGAAGGGTTAGGGAAAGCTGAAAACCTTCCTCTCTCCCTCTGCCCAGGTAGTTTAACTTTCTTTTCTACATTCCTAAAGCTAGGATTAAAGGTGTGGGTCACCACTCCCTGGCTCTGTGGTTGACACTCCTGATATTCCAGGCTAATTTTGTTAAGTATATATCACCACATATCCCCTTTTGTCTCAAAAATAAAAAGGGTTATAATTAATTTAAGAAAAACTATATACAATAGGCAATAACTATATATAATATATACAAGTAATAATTACATCAGTAATGTCCAATTCAGGAACAATTGACAAATTCAAAGACAGTATTCCATTATTTATCCTACTTTGGTGAGTCCAAATGATTGTACCTAATTCACTTTCTATCCAACTTGTATTACTAACTGAAATACAAGACTGTTGTTTGAAGTCTCCCAAACTCATACACTTTAACCTTTTACTGAGTTTATTTTCTAAAACTGTCACAAGAAAACTATATCATCTTCAACTCCCTCAGAGACCCAAGAAGGAAATAATATTAACTAGGTAATCAGGAAGTGCAAGCAAGCAACTTCCAAAAAATGTAAAAAATGACAGAAACAGCTGGCTGCCTAGATAGTCACCCAGAGTTTCTGTGCAGTGTTGGGGCATCCATCTTTGACCTACAAGCTTAGCATATCTGACAGACTTCTATGAAGCAGAATATTTTTAAAGACTTTTTCTGACTTGTCCTGGCAAGGTCTGGCAGTTCTTTCTTCTATGTCCTGCTTATTCATTTTGGACAGCAGTCGAGGCAAGAACACTTTCTTGCCCAGTGACTAACTTTTTGCCACCAAAGTCAACTCCATATGGGGTTTCTTCAGTGCTCATCATCTTCTCTGAAGTAGTTTAGTGCTGCCAGGAGCAGACATGTCTCATTGTCATAAAAATATAAAGAACCTATGTTATTTAACTGTCTTAAAGGCCGTATTTTTGTAAATCTCTAAAGTGTTTGAAATGACCTGTCTATCTAAAATATATCTCTGTTTGACCTTGAAAACATATCTAATATGACTAAGTTTGTAAGTCTAACTACTAACTTGCATTTCTGTAAATCCTAATTAGTTGGTAATAATAACTTTCAAGGACTAGCAATTTGTATTACATTGTTAGATGAACTGTATAGGTACAGTACCTTCAACAAGAGTAGAAATGTATGTACAATAACAAAATTAATCTCAACTTGTATCAATATGAACAATTTGTATGCAGCATACAAAAATCCAATCCAATGTAAAAATATTTAAAATTAGAAATTGCTTTTTAAAAGTAGAATCAATAATCTACCTTATATCCTATATTTCCTTTTTCTCAGACTAGATTCAATAATCTATCCTTTTATTCTATCATATCTATATCCCCTTTTTGCTTTTACTTTTTCTTAAAACAAGAATCCTAAATCTAATCCGCTTTGTTCAGCCTTTTTTTTTTTTAATCTTTACCAATGACAATTTGTAACCAATAACTCTAAATAATGACAATAATCCATAACCCATTGAAAGACCTAAAACCACCCACTCCACCTCTTGGGGATGTGGGTATTGTGTTCTTTTTTTTTTTTTTTTTTTTTTTTTTTTTTTTTTTTTTTTTTTTTTTTTTTTTTTTTTTTTTTTTTTTTTTTTTTTTTTTTTTTTTTTTTTTTTTTTTTTTTTTTTTTTTTTTTTTTTTTTTTTTTTTTTTTTTTTTTTTTTTTTTTTTTTTTTTTTTTTTTTTTTTTTT
>PVIH01000898.1:0-16222 GCA_004025045.1 Sigmodon hispidus
ACAGTAGCCTTAAAAATGCAACAGACACCAAATTTAAGATTTTTCTTTTTATTCAACTTTAATTTTATATATGCAAGATAAATTTATTGGGTCAATAAGTGCTAAGGTATAAGCTGTAAAAATATACATATATATATATTTGAAACTTTAAAAGATCCGATTTGAATGCAATAAAGACTTTACAAGATTTCTGGTAAAATTGTCACTCAACACTTAAATTCAGACTAGAATTCTCCAGTCAGATTAGCAACTTTTCACGTTGAAACGCTGATACATAATTTTTTAAGGTTCCCACCATGTAGAAGAGATACTTTCATGCTATTAATGTGTACCATATTGAGGTAAATTTATGTGTCAACTGGTTTAGTTATCAGCACTGTTACGTTAAGTGCACACATAACCACACTGGCGTCTAAACCACGCAGACAGCTAAGGCAAATTTGTTGTTATGATAATGGATGTTTTAAACAAAAAGCACAATGTCAAGGTGGGGCATGTAAGGTGATTTTCTTAAACCTACTGGCAATGAGCTCAATAAGCTTTAAAGTTTTAAGACTTAATTGATTCAACCTAAAAAAACCAAAAAACAAACCTCAGTATTTACAAATACATACTTTTATTCACAAGCATATAAATCAAAATATTGTACAAGAATAAAACTTTTATGTGCAGTGCAAATTTTCTATCCCACAGGTTTCCTTTCTCTTGGGGGGCTGGTACTAGGAACTGAACCTAGGGCCTCCCATATGCTAGGCAAATACTCTACCACTGAATTACATTCCCAGACCTCCTTTTCCAACTTGTTATTTTGAGATAGGGGCTCACTAAAAGTTGTTCAGGCTGGGTTTGAGCTTGAGGTCCTCCTGCCTCTGCCTCCCAAAAAACCAGGACTATAAAAAGTATTCAATACCAACAAGTGGCCTACCTAAATAAAGATTTCAGGGCCAAAGACTATATATATATATATATATATATATATATATATATATATATATGTATACACACACACATTAGCATTCTAAGCAAATTCTAGATAATTTTTGGTAGGTTACAAAGTTTAATTTCATTTTACCTACTGAGTTCCAATGGAAGCATCATAGATTAACTTGGTATTGGAAGAAGATGGAAAGGAACACCTGAATATCCAAGATACAACCTACTAAATAAGCAAGATTACATAATTTAAAAGGTTAAAGATAGAAAATTTAAGTCACAGGGAAGGCAGCTGTTACAACTTTTTAGATGCTTTTTGAACTGCTGACTACAAATTAAGTAGTCATTTACTGAGCAATGGGGCCTCCTTCAGAAAACTGTTGCAACATGCAATCTGAGTATTAATAAATAGACACTTATACACATATCTACTGCATAGCCCCACACATATACAATCATACACAGTTACTCTTATAATTGAAATATTTCACTTGTTTTATGGTTAGGCAAATTTAATTTGCCATTTTCCAGCCCAGCAGCTTCAATAAAACCAAGTATCTAAGAAAAATGACGATTTTGTTATTTCTTTTACACATACTGTAAGATCCAAAAATAGTTTTGTTTGTTTTCAGCAGAGGCAGAGAAATAGACCAGGAACTGTAATTTTCCAACATCAATAAACTTCAGGGAATTGAGTGGTATTTTACATTCTGAGATGATTTCAGTATGATCAGTTCACTTGTATTTTTATTCCCCAGAGTTACTTCATTTCAGCATTCACCTTGGGAAAAAACTAGAAAGTTTCCAGACAGGATCTATTTCCCCAGTACACTACCACAATTTGAAAGAATCTTAGTTAAATGAGAGGAGCTCCAAAGCACTTCCGGCACCACTCCACACTGATACTAGGTGGGGCATCGATTTTCTGTAACTTTTCAAGAATCTCTGAAGACAGACTTCTGTATGCAAGTCCATATTCACTGTCAAAAGCCTCTGAAAGACATTTTCAAAAATGGAGTTGTAATTTTCTTTAAAAAAAGCTAAGCATTTAAAAGTCATGTGACACAGATTACACTGACTATTTAAAAGTAGCAATTATTTACTATCTTTTAAATTGAAATTTTTGGGGTGAAGTAGGGAATACATGCCACAGCATATGTGTGGACGACAAAGGACATTTGAGGAATTCAGTTTTCTCTTTCCATCATATGGGTATTGGGACTGGCCTATACTGAGCCATCGCACCTGCTGTACTGTTTTATGGCAGTCTTACTAGTGCACAGCCCACACTGCTCTCCAACTTGTGACCCTCCAATTTTAGCCCCCAGGTGCTGAGAGTATAGGCCTGCGCACCAGTCTCAGCTAAAGGCAGTGATCTATTTTGTTTTTAAAGAAAGGCTTTATTTTAACTTATAGTTCCAGAGGGATAGTCCATAGTAGCATAGAAGGCATATCATGATGACTGGGGTAGGTAGCTGTCTGATACATTTCAACTTTTCTAAAGGTAAATATTTACTCTATACTAGCTTCATTTTCTTTTTACTTTTTTTTGTGCTGGTGAATGTATCCTAGGCATGTGGTCTAACATTCTACCAGCAAAACAAAACAAAACAAAACACTTCAACTTAGAAAATAAAACTAAAACCTTTTAACAATTTCCCATCAATCAACTTACCAATATCAATATTTTCTCTTCCAAGAGACACTAATGATAAGAAAAGAATTTCTCTGTATAAACTCCTATTTAAGAAAGAAAAAGAAATATTCTGAAGTGAACAACAACAAAAATAGGCAAATAGCAAACCAAACGTGCAGATAGAGATTTTGGCTTTGGGATTTCTTTGTGACAGAGTTATCGCTCTAGCCCAGGGTAGCCTGTACTCACTCCTGTCTTGGCCTTCTAAGTACTGAGATTACAGATATGAACCATACATCTGGCAGTGTACAGCAAAAAAGACCATTCAGTTCCATACTTGGTTAACAGCTCTGTAATTATTTCTTGCTTTCATGTAACAATTCAAGTATATGAGATATATCTGAAGAAGCTGATTCAAGGGTATGATAAACTCTTGATGTAAAAAATATCCTGTGAGCCTCTAATTCAAATTTTAAACTTAAAAAAAAATTTAATGGAGGTGTGGCTCAATCACAACAGCACAGGCTGAACATGCACAAGATTCCCTGGGTTTGAACACAGCTCTAGGGCTGTGTCAAAGTGGCACTGCGTCTGCCTAGTATGCAGGAAGGCCAAAGTCTAACCCTTATCTAGGATGGCAAACATTAAAAAATAAAGATGAGGTGGATCTGCCAGATATGTTTACTATCACGGTGGCACATGGCACAAATCTCAACACTTTCGGAGTTCAAGGTCAACCTGATCTATATTCAGGCCAGCCAAAAGTACATTAGAGAGACTGTCTCCAAAAAAAGGAGAGGATTCTGGGAACATTCATAATGCTTGATATAATTATGCCCTCCTTTCCAAAGCTTCCACAACAGAATGCACTTAATTAAAATGGGAATGTTTACAGATACCCCCCAAAAAAGGATCAGGAAAGTAGTTTCACCCCTTGGTATTTCACTACTTCTGTAACTTCTCTAAACCCATCCTACTTATCTCATAATTGTTTATATCCAACAAAAATGGTCATCACAGGATGGTGCAAGTTGTACTTATGTAGATCAAAGTTTAGAAATTCAAAGATTTCCAGTGAAGAGGAGAAACATTTCCAAAATACACCACATACCTTCATCATCAGTGACTTACCTTCATAAGATTTAACCTACTCTCTGACTCACTGTACATTTGTTTTTTGTTTTATTTTGAGACAGGGTTTGTGTACATCCTTGGCTGTCCTAGAACTCTGTAGACTGGGCTGGCCTTAAACTCACAGAGATCTGCTCACTGTATGTTTGTGATCAGACTCACACATATATCTAAATACACTCATTTCTTTTACAATTAGAGGTATTAAAAAAAAACATACACCGGGGCTGGAGAGATGGCTCAGTGGTTAAGAGCACCATCTGCTCTTCCAGAGGACCCGGGTTCGATTCCCAGCACCCACATAGCAGCTAACAACTGTCTGTAGTTCCAGTTCTAGGCAAACACCAAGGCAAACAAACAAACGAACAAACAAATAAATAAATAAATAAACAAAGTTAAAAAAAAACATACACCATAAAATGTTAAATTGCATGGCATCACGTAAAAGATACGGAGGTTGTTACCTTTGTCTTTTCACCTCTGGCTTCATTTGTTGGGAAAGCAGATTGATGGGCTTAAGAACGTCATTCTGCTGAATACTCTGCCTGATAGAATCAACTAAAGCATTGGTTGCCTGCTGCTCCTCTGACAACAATGACAGTTTCTTCTCAGAATCTAAAGAACAACACACAAAGATTGAGTTGTCTATTCAAAAATCACCTCCCACTTACCAGTAAAACCATGTGACGATGTACTCACTAAAACATATTTACAGTTTTCCTTAAATAGGTAATCTTTTTCTCTTTTCTCAGACTTACATCTTCTTCCCTGAGGCTGGGGTGTGATGTACTATATTCCAGAAACTATAGTGGGACCAAGGAGCAACCTTTAATGATTGTAGAAGTGAATATACCAGAAGGAACCAGAACCCCCGATGAGAAAGGAATTGCTCAGAAACTATCCAATTCATAGGCAAATTTTTATTAGGAAATAAAAATCATAGGCTGAGCAGTGGTGGACACACACCTTGATTCACAGCACTCTAGAGGCCAAGACAGGGGGATCTCTGAGTCTGAGGCAGTCTGATCTATAGAGTGAGTTCCAGCACAGCCAGAGCTACACAGAGAAACCCTGTCTCAAAAAGTCAAAAAAGAAAAATCTTATGTATTTAACATATACAACATAATTTCTAAAACATAAGCATGAGAGAAAACTCCTTACCTGTTTATGCCACTTTATTTTTTTTGCCACTATATTTTTTATATTAAATATTGAAGAACGTAATTATTAGAAACAAACATTTACAAAGACTTCATAGATTTAAAAGTGTGATGGAGAAGGAGTGGAGCTGAATCATATGCTAACATTAACCATGCATAAATTTAAAGTGTGTGCTTAGTATGGGAGAAATGAAACTTTGATGACAATTTCAGGATTTGATCAAGAACTTTTGATGTTGTCTGGGCTAACTTTGACCCTGTGATCTTCCAGTCTCAGCTTTCTGGGTGCTTGAATTATGGATGTATACCACCATACACAGCTAAGAAATTTCAGGGACTTAACTCAAGGCCTAAACCCCTAAATCTACAAATTTATAAGTTTTATTATGTGCATATATGTGTACATGTGTATGTATGTATGTCTGTGCACAATTGCCCTTGCATATCCCTGGAGCTTGAGTTACAGGTAGGCTGTGAGTTTCCTGACAACCCACTTGATATGAGTGCTGGGAAGTGAACAAGCAAGCACTCCTAGCCACTGAGCCATCACTCTAGTGCCTTGATATTTTTTAAATAATGGTTTTGAGATACAATCACTCAATCAAGCAATTCATCTTTAAAAAATTATTTTGTGTATGTGTGTTCATACATGCATGCATGCATGTAACACAGCATAAATGTGGAGGTCATAGGATACTCTTCAGGAGCTGGTTCTCTCCTATGGATCATGGGGACTGAACTCAGGTGGTTGGTTTGAAAGTGAGTGCCATGCCACCCTACTAGTCATCTTTTGGTTTCTTCAAGACAGAGTTTCCCCTCTGTGTAGGCCTTGTTGTCCTGTCCTGGAACTGTATGCTGGCCTCAGACTCTGCCTGCCTCTGCCTCTTGAGTCCTGAGATGTAAGGTGTGTGCCAGCAAGCATGATTCTGTTATGTCTTTAATTGTTTTACTTACTCAAGTTCCTCCATGAGACATACAGAGGTTCTCCTGGTTCCTGATGAAGGTTGATATTATCCCACAACAGTTGTATATACACAAGTTTGCTGTCCTGGGACAAAGATGAGAGAGGAAGCTAAAAGAGAATAATAAAATTAGTTTCCCAAATAAAATGTTACCAGTAATAAGAAAACTTAATGAGTTTTTAGACAAAAACCAACTCTAGACCCAAAATTCTGAGCAACGGTTGTAAATTTTACTAATACCTGATGATAAACTGCTTTTTTTTTTTTTTTGCCACCTAAGTTTGGTTTTTCTGACATTAAACACTGGATGGATGCTCTGGTAAATGTTCAAAGGCAAAGGAGAGGTTAACTATCATTACAACAAAGTCTAGAAAGACATGGTATAAGTGTCTATAACTTTACAAGGTAACTTTTTTCATTCACTACCTGTTAAATAAGTCAAATCTGAATTTATAATACCTTATAATTTATAATACTTTAAGAAAGACTTTGTTATGTGCCAAGTGGTTTGGAGCCTGGTGTCTCCCACGGTGCAGTATTATAAAAGTTTGTATAAAATGCAGCTCCCTGTCAGCAGTCAGTGATCCCAGAGACTTTAGGAGACAGGAACTGGAGGTAGCTTTAGTATGATCACTAATGAGGCATTTACCTTACATAAATTACCTAACTTTATTATCTAAAAATTATGGCTAAGACCTTTCAAATAAGATAGCTATGCATATTTGAAGAGAGACTATGAAAAAATGATAAAAGCTTTCTTTTCTAGCCACCTGTGCATCTAGATAGAGCAACCTAAGTCCAGATCATATTGATATACACATATGGAAACACTAATGTAGAACTCCATGAGCTCTAAAAGAGAAGACTCTCTGGGCTATCAATTTTCTCCCTGCTGTTGGCTAAGATGTGACTGATAGCTTGAAGACAGAAGTCAGTCATTCTGGAACAGAAAACCTTAAAAATTGAGATCATATACAGCTAAAACCAACCAAACAAACCCAGAAGGCTCTCAGATCCCAAACACTATACTAACCCATCCAAAGGCCTATCTACTACTTTGTAAAGCTAGTATCAGACATTCAAATTACACCACTGCAGTCCACAAATAGAGGTTGGTACCTTACCTGCACACCTTCATTACAATGCTCAGATGTGAGGATAAGTCCTGGCAAGTTGCTAGGAAGGTCCAAGCGTCTGAAATACCACACTAGGTTCCAGAAAATGATAGGATGTTGATTGATGAAAGAGGATGTATGAATGACCTGATAGCCTTCATTTTCTAGCAAAGACTCAAGTTCCTTGCGAAGGACTAGAGGACTCAAATACGGCACAGAGACAGGAGGAGGATTTGGCTTTTTTCCCAGATGGTCCTTTAAAAATATATAAAAAGTGGACATTATTTAATTATGTATGTTTGCCAGTACTCTGTGGTGAGATTATGCTTTTCTATCCTGTTAACATTTTATTTCAGAACAATTAGTATATGTAGCAAAATATGCTAATGAATGAAAAAAGAAAGCCACTAGATTATGCTTAAGCTAAATCATTACAGGAGAAAATTAATAATCAACATTTCAATAGACTCTTTAAATAAATGGGTTTCTTTTGTTTTTCTATTTTTTGGTTTTGTGAGACAGGGTTTCTCTGTGTAGCCCTGGTTGTCTTTGAACTAGCTCTACAGAACATACGGTGACAAACTCAGAAATTTGCCTGCCTCTGCCTCCTACGTGATGGGGATTAAAGGTGTGTGATACTGCCCTACAAATATTATTTATTTATTTTTATTTTATGTGCTCATTTGTCTGTGTGAGGGTGTCAGATCCCCTGGAACTGAAGTTACAGAGAGCTGTGAGCTGCCATGTGGATGCTGGGAATTGAACCCAGGTCCTTTGGAAGAACAGCTAGTGCCCTTAACCGCTGAGCCATCTCTTCAGCCCCCAAATAATAAAGATAAACAAACAAACAAAAAGTCTGTGGCATTTATTTCACAACTTTTAAAAGAGGAATTTTTTTTTTTTTTAAATTCTTTGTTAGCTAGGAGTGGTGGTAAGCAGACTGAAGAACTGCTTCAAGTTTGAGGCCAATGTGATGAACATATTGAATTCAGAGTCATATAGGGTTATATATATTATGAGAAGATGTCAAAAAAACAAAAAACAAACAGTGAAAGTATAAATCCAATGTGAAGCATTTCAGAATGGCTATTCCAAATGCATAGAGGTAAGTTCACTGAGATGTATAGCCTTTGGGTCTGGTAAATTTGCATCTAATATTTTTTATTTCCAAGTTTTTATAATAAAGTTAATAAAAAAATTGAAACAAGCCCACTGGTGATGGTGTATACCTTTAATTCCAGCACTGGCAAACAGCCAGTGCTCTTAATCACTGAGCCATCTTTTCAGGCCCCGTGGATCCAGTTTTATCAACAAACAAATTAGGAGAAGAAAAATGAAGCTTACAACTTAAAGATTATAATTTATCAACAAATTGCAAGGCATAAATTTTACTTTACCTTGATGCCTAAACTCACATCCTACCTCATATACACATTTGACATGACAATAACAACTAAAAGTCAGAACAAAGATTGAATATCTGATGATTATGGGTTTTGAGTATGATAACATTGTGATTACATTTGTTAAAGTCATCATTCACAGATACATGCTGAAATGTTTACACATAGCATATATGCTGTTTGAAATTGCCTTCAAAATAATCTAGGTGTAGAAAAGTAGATAAAGATGTACATGAAAGAATGGCCATAAGCTGAAAATTACTAATGGCAGTTGCAGAGTCACGAGACTTATTGAACAAAATTGGGTATGGCAGTATATACTACTTGGGAGGTAGAGGCAGGAGGATTCCCAAAGGTTTGAAGCCCATCTCATTTACATAGTAACTAGGGCAGTCAGAGCTACAACGCAAGACTATGTCTCAAAAAGCCAAAATAAACACTTGCAAGTAAATTTTAAGTTTTAAAAGTTTTTGGTTTCAACTTTATGGATTTTTTTTTGGGACAGGCTGACCTTGAACTTGCCATCTCCTGAATACAAGCAGCACTATCACACCTGGCAAACTTTTATGTTCCTATGCACATGTGCACATGGAAACCAAAGTTTGACACTGGGTATTTTCTTCAATCATCCTGCTCCTTATCACCAATTTATCTGGACTGACTGACTAGCCTACAGGGTGAGGATACTAGGCATGCACCATCATATGTGGCTTTTTACATTGCAGGAGATCTAAACTCCAGTTCTCATGCTTGTACAGCAGCACTCTAACACTGAGCCTTTTCCCAGAAAGACAGGGAGGGTCTTGCTATGTAGTTCTGGCAGGACCAGCCCACATGGTGTAGCACAAGCTCAGCTTAATCTCTCTGTCTCAGCCTCTTTAGTACTGAAAAAACAGGTATGAGCCACCAAAAATAAATAAATAAAAGTTGTATCTATTGTACCCTTGTATTACTTTCCATGTGATACCATATTGAGTGTTCCAAGCCATATTACAATTACATACATTACATAGTATGATTACAATGATACATACCACATCTTCCTGCAGACTATTTGGAAGACTAACCGTTGAAATGCCATGAAATGGTCGCTGGGAGAAATCAATATTTTGCAAGGGACCTCCAACACTATGACTTCGAGTCAAAGATACATTTCGTTTAGGTAAACTATTAGGCACAGATGAAATTTTTACATTTTGGACATCGACATTGGTTTTCTTTATTTCATCACTTAAAAAAAAATAAAACGATACTGTTAGTCATGAAAAACAATCAAAATCTAGAGAGGTACAGTACTTTTCTATAGTGGGTTTAAATGTCCTGAATCGCCTGAGAATTGACATCTGTTAAAAATTAAATGTGGGGCTAGATGGAGAGATGCTCAGGGGTTAAGAGCACTTGGCTGCTCTTCCAGAGGTCCTAAATTCAGTTCCCAGCAACCATATGGTGGCTCACAGTCATCTGTAGTAGGGTCTGATGCCCTCTTCTGGCACAATGGTATACATGCAGATAGAGCACACATACATAAAATTAAAAAAAAAAAAATCTTAAAACAAGAATTATATGTGAAACTGGATGTGTGGCTCAATGTAGAGCACTGGCCTCCCACGTGAGCCTTGCCATTCAGTCTCTATCCCTCCTCTCTCCATAAAATGATCAACGTTTTTCAAGCATTCTCAAACACTGGTCAGAGAGTTAACTGGTAAAGGGAATAAAAGGGCATTTTTATTATAAATTATATTATATTTATAATATAATTATAAATAAAAGGGAATAATGTGAGTTAAAAAAAATTAACTGTCTATTCAGTGGCTTTATTCAAACATTATTTCATCTTAATTAAACCAAATCTCAAAGAAGTACTTATCCATGTATGCAAGTACAGATTTTCTGAGAGGCATTTAATTTCTACCAGGCCAAAATCTAACTAAGAGCAGAGACAGGATCTGATTTATGTCGGCAGGGGGCAGGAATGGAATAGGGTCTCACTGATTAGCATAGATTGGCCTTGAACTTGGCCATCTTCCTCCCTCAGTCAGACACGCATCTCCAAGCCTAGCCAGACTATCTTTAAGTATAGAATGTTTACAGGAATACCTCATTTCTTATAGTGAATTCTGTGCACCCTGTGGTACCTTGATTCAACTGTATAGCTTGCTTCTTCTATTATGGTCTGGCTGTGTTTTGAGAAATCCATAAAGCTGATCAAGTCAGGTTCTGCTGAACTGGACACAGGTTTGTGTTCTGAGGGCTCATTTGCTGATGGAATGCTGCCACTTTGTAAACTGTCACCAGACGTACTTGGTTTCAAGAAAAAGCTAAGTAAGAAACAGAAAGAAGAAAAAAAGTCTTTAAAAAATCCCCAATTCTGGGTTAGTTTGGTGAATAAACATGGTTGCTATGCAAGACTGAGGACCCAAGTTGGATCTCACAAACACACACACACACACACACACACACACACACACACACACACCTGTTTCCGAACATATACAAACACACACCCATACCCAGAATATATGTATTTTTAAAGCCTTCCTATGTAGCCCTGGCTGGCCTGGAACAGTATGTAGACCAAGCTGACCTTCAACTCCAAATCAGAGATCTTCTAGCTTCTGCCTCCCAAGTACTAGGATTAAAAATATGTGTGACCAATTCTTTTCTTTTAAACCCCTACGTCCTCAAATGATGTTACTTAAAATTACTGCTTTATAATAAAACAGCCATTAGCTGGGACTCCACAGGGATGTGTTCCCTATTCAGAAATTCACTTTTGCACTCTTCTGTCATAAGAGGACAAAGAAGAGGACTAAGGGGCGGGCTTCTGACAGTAAATAAGAAGCAATGAAAAAAGAAAACAAAATATTTTCTAAGTTTAAAAAAAAAAAAACAAAAAAGATATAGGAATGTGGGGGGGGGAGAAAGAGAGAGAGAGTGTGCATGTGCGAGTGTGCAAGAGCACTAGCTCAGCACTTAGAGCACAGGCTGCTCCCTGGCACCAGGCGAACACATGGTATACATATACACATGCAGATAACAAATAGTCATACACATAAAATAAGTCTAAAAAAAATCTTTTAAAATAAAAATTTAGTAGAATGCTAGCACAAATCTTTAATCTGAGAAACTGGAGGCCAAGGCAGGAAGGAAGACCTCATTCAAGTTCAACTTATACTACCTAACAAGATCTCACCTCAAAAACCCCAGACCAAACCTAGGATGGAGAAGGGAAGCAGGCAGACAAACTCAAAAGCTGGTTCCAGCAGCATCATGTCTCATGCTGAGCCTATGGGCATTGTGTTACACAGATGTTAATCTAAGTTAATCTTTAATTGCTCATGACCTTTTGTAGACTTCTATGCTGTGTTCTTTTTTATTTATTTTATTTTATATGCACTGGTGTGAAGGTGTCAGATCTCCTGGAACTGGAATTACAGGAAGTTATTAGTTACCATGTGGTGCTGGGAATTGAACCTGGGTCCTCTGGAAGAACAGCCAGTGTTCTTAACAGCTAAGCCATCTCTTCAGCCCCCATATTGTGTTCTTATTTTCATCTTCTTTACCCTTCTTTCTCTGGGTAGAAACTGGGTGATGGCAATGACATGCAAAGGACATTATTATCTGAGGTAATGATGTTTTACTCTTGGTAAGGGTTTCATTTCCACTAATGTACACATTTATTCTTCAAATGATATATTTTAAATTTGCCCACTTTACTGTATATAATGCTGCATTGTAGTTAATAACATTCACATTTAAGTCAAGAAGTACATTAACATCATTACCTTGTTTTTATTTGATTCAAAATATTTCAATTTTCTTTATTATTAATATATGTATAAATGTGACGTGTGATCCTGGAGATCGAACCCAGGTCATCAGGTATGACAGCAGGTGCCTTTACCCTCTGAGCCATTCTCAGCCCTTTGTTGTTGTTTCTGTTTGTTAAGTAAGACAGGGACTCGCTCTGCCCCAGCTGACCTTAAACTTACAGTAATTAGCCATGATACCTGGTCTTTACTTTTAAATGAATAAAGGCATGAGAGATTAATAAAGAGATAAAGAGACTGATACCTGGTAAAGCAGGTGCATTAAAATGTTAGTGGTGGCCCATGACTTTAAGGGAGGCAGAGGCAGCCAAATCTCTTGAGTCTGATGCCAGCCTGATCTACAGAGTCCTGAAGACAGCCAGTGCTACACAGAGAGACCCTGTCTCACCCCATACCTCTTCATTAACTGGAGAATATGAGGAAGAAATTTGGGAATTTATTGATAAAAAAAAAAATCTTTATAGCAGCATAGGGTATGTCAGGAGTAGAATATACCCTAGCATTGTCCTTCCTTTCCAAATCTTAAGCTTTTTTTTTCCAAGTCTGAAATTGTTCATAATGATATACAGGTAAAAAAATCAATAATGCTCTATTATACACAATAAGTAAGTACAAAAGACTCCTAAAACTAGTTTTAAAATGCAATTAAATCAACATGAAAGTACAAGAACATTTGAAGAAATGTTTAAAGCTCTAGGAAAGGTCATAAAAGATCTGTGAAAATATGAAAAAATTAATATGCTCACAGGTAAGACAAAAACATTGAAAAGGTCATTTTCCCCAAGTTAACTTATAACTCTACTGCAATCTCAACAAATACTATAAGCATTTGAAGAAAGGGAATTCCAAGTTGGCCTCAAAGTCTACAGGAAAGAAGAACTGCAAGCAGGAATTAAAAAATAAATTTCCAAGAAGGAACCTCCTTTATCCTTCACCTACCAGGCACACAAAGGTACAGAAATAAAAATAATGTAATCACAAAACAAACACAAGAATGCTTGACCAGAGAGTCACATAATAAAGGTGATACCACAAATCTATTAGCAAAAGAAAGAAAATCTAGATGTTGAGGTAAGCGGCTTGCCATGCAAAGAAAATACAAGCTGGATCTTTAACACCGTGCATAAAAGGAGGGTCCTAGGTAAAGACTTAAATGCCAGAGATAAAAACAGCATTGGCCTAGCACATGCAAAGCTCAGGCTTCAATCCCTTCCATTGCAAACTACAACAAAACCAGGAGATAAAGATTTAGGAAGAAAAATCTTACCTATGTATGGAGAACAACTTTAAAAAAAAAAAAAACACTGCAAAAGCACAGCTCATAAGGTACAAAATTAATGCACTATTATATCAAAAGTAATGATTTCTCCTCAAGAAATACTGAAAAACTTCAACCACTCTCAGCAGCTCATTGTGAACCACGCACCATTGTGGCTCACACCAATGTACTGACTTTTCACCTTTCGTGGTCTCGAGAAGCAGCCAGGTTTGTAGCTACTCCAGTTTTTACTGTATCTTGTCCATCAGCATCTGCTGATCCCAATACAGATGTATTTGTTATGGCAAAGGACAGCAGCTCTCAGCAAGCTATCACACCACAGAGGATGAAGGACGCCAATGTAGATTCTCAGTTGTTTTCTGTTTGTTTGACTAACTTTAGCAAAATACATATCAAACCAGAACAAGAAGGCTACTGAAACAGAACATATGCAAACAGTTGCCAAACAAGTTGCCTAAACATGAATGGCTTCTTGTTACATGGGGAAAGTGCAATGTCCTTGGACCTCATTTATGCTTGCCTAATTCACAGAATCTTGACCCTATGAGGGCTGAGCCTACGAAGCCCATTTTCCAATCCCTCTCATCTTGCATGCAAGAGAATTAGATGTTTAAATTTTGTTCATGTAACAGTTGTTATTTTTTTTTTAATATAACTGCTTCTTCTGTTCACATCTGAAATAATCTCAGATGCTATTAATCATTTATTATACACCTTTTCCTTTCTAGGTATTCCACTACAACTAAATAATGGTCCTGCTTATACTAGCATACTCTAAAGAATTTTAATTTATGGAATAGTAATGATGTGGAGTTTCTTAAAGGGTCAAGCTGTTGCAGAATACAACAATCATAATTAATATAAACACCCACATACTATGCTACATTTAGCTATGCTAACATTAAATTTTTTCATGTTAAAGGATAATGCTTCTGCTGATGCCCCAAAGCGCTTTTTCCTAAATAAGACATGGCCAAAAGTCTATGTTAAATGAAAAGATCTAGAAACTAATCAGTGAAAAGGGCCCATGTTCTTCTAACATCAGGGTGAGGTTATGTTTGTGTCTTTCCAGAAAATGAACAAAGTTCCAGATGGCTCCTGATCTGATTGATGCATTTGACCAGGGCAGGATCCCAGAGAGCACTGGACAAATAAAGCATCTGAAGACAGACAATAAAACTATCAAGAGGAGATACCACAAAAGGGAGAGAAGCCAACAATTTGAGAAGACATCAAGACTAACTCATCAAGCTGAGACTTTGGGGAGACAATAAGAACACAATACTACTGACCCCAAAACAATGCTGTTATGTTTATGTTTACTGACTATATTACATGTTAATTTTCAGCTTGTCAGTGCAGAATCCAAATGTCTTGTCAGAGGAATAAAAGGCATACCTGTAATGGGAGATAGTATGATGCTGGTTTGCCATGCTAAGGATTATCTTTTTTCCTTTGGGCCAAGTCTGCACAAAGGATGAAATACAAGTGTTTAGTCCATGAATGGAGGACATTTTGGTTGGACTAATCTAACCTATCAGTCCAAACAAAATACAGATTTTAGCATAATTAAATTTAGAAAGCTCTGATAGTTTAAGTTTTAGTTGTATGAAGATGAAAAAACTTATATCTAATGAATTGCTATTAGAGTTGATAGTATTGTGCCTATTATAGCTCTATCTGTTGCCAATAGCTTAGAAAATAACCTCTGGCTTCATTTGGCACATGGCAGTCAACAACAACCACCCTTTTGTATCAGAGGAGACCTGTCTAGTCCTAGATTCTTAAAAGGAAATTTGTATGACATAGGAGTTACTCATAAGCACTATGCAAAAAATAACAGGGGACAAAATAAGAGACTACCTGCGCCCATATTCATAGGTGCCTTCGGGTTCTATTGCTATGAAAAGACACAAATGACCATGGCAACTCTTATAAAGGAACGTTTTGTTGTTGTTGTCTTTTGAGAGAAGTTTTCTCTGTGTAGGATTCCTGGCTGTCTTGTAGAAAAGTCAGGCCCCAAACGCACAGAGATCCACTGGGCCTCTGCCTCCTGAGTGCTAGGATTAAAGGCATGGGCTCATACACAGTTCTAAAGAAAAAACATTTAAATTGGTGGTGGCTTACAGTTCATCATCATGGTGGGAAGCATGATAGCAGGCAAGTAGACATGGTGTTGGAGCGGTAGCTGAGTGTCCTACATGTGGATCTACAGGCAGTCCAGAAGAGGGTGAACCTTGGGGCCTAACTTGAGCTTCTGAAACCTCAAAGTCTACTCCCAGTGACTCACTTCCTTCAACAAGGCCATACCCTATAAACCTATGGGGGCCATTTTTATTCAAACCACAATAGGGCTTCCTCTGATATCCCTATCAATGGTGTTTTTTTTCTTTTTTGAAAAATTTACATTTAATTTAAATTTTCTAAAATTAATTTTATATTTTAAATATACTTATGTTCCTCCTTGTTGCAATTACACGTCTAATAGTGCCCTCTCCTCTGGTAAATAACTGCCTTTGTTAAGGACTTTATCCCCCCCCCCAAATATGTTCCTTCTTTTGCCCTTCCTGCAGGTTATAAAGGTTTATGTGGGAGTGCACACCTGTAATCCCAGCACCTAGGTAGAGGCAGGTGGATCTCTGTGAGATTGAGGCCAGCCTGGTCTACAGAGCTAGTTTCAGGACACAGCTGTTACACAGGGAAACCTGTCTCAAAAAACAAAACAAAAAAAAAGCTAATGTAGGATAGGTCATATTATATTCATTTTGCTTAG